>ML251802.1:0-99482 GCA_005239495.1 Nicotiana undulata
GGTTACTATATTTGACAACGATCGCTTACATTCTTTTAAGGTGTAAATTGAGCGTATCAAGCTACAGGAATTAAATGTGACGATTTGGTCAATCTATCCACAATGACCCAAATCGCATCAACCTTCCGCAAAGTCCGAGGCAACCCAACTACGAAATCCATAGTGATGCGCTCCAACTTCCACTCAGGAATGGGCATCTGCTGAAGTAGGCTTCCTGTCCTCTAGTGCTCATATTTGACCTGCTAGCAATTAAGACATCTAGCCACATACCCCACAATGTCTTTCTTCATCCGCCTCCACCAGTAATGCTGCTTCAAATCACGATACGTGTTCGTCGCACCCGGATGAATAGAATACCGAGAACTGTGGGCCTCCTCTAGAATCCTCTTCCTCAGGCCATCAATATTATGAACATATAAACGGCCCTGGAGTCTCAAAACACCATCCTCGCCCAAAGTAGCCTCCTTGGCCCTCCCCTGGACCACTGTCTCCCGAAGCTCTGCTAAGCATGGATCATCAAACTGCCGGGCCTTAATCTCTCCCAATAACGAAGACTGAGCAACAACATGGGCTAAAACTCGACGAGGCTCCGAAAGATCTAATCTCACTAGGCGATTAGCCAAAGAATGAATGTCTAAGGCTAGAGGTCTCTCCTCTACTGCAATGTAGGCCAAGCTACCCATACTCTTTGCCCTCCTACTCAAGGCATCCGCTACCACATTTGCCTTGCCTGGATGATAAAGAATAGTAATATCATTATCCTTCAACAACTCAAGCCACCTGCGCTGCCTCAAGTTAAGATCCCTTTGCTTGAATAAGTGTTGCAAACTATGATGGTCGGTGTAAACCTCACAAGACACACCATACAAGTAGTGCCTCCAAATGTTCAAAGTATGAACAATTTCCGCCAACTCCAAGTCGTGCACAGGGTAATTCTTCTCATGAACCTTCAGCTGGCCCAAAGCATAAGCAATAACTCTCCCGTCCTGCATCAACACACATCCCAAAGCGACACGTGAAGCGTCGCAATACACAATATACATCCCAGAACCGGAAGGCAATGTCAGAACTGGTGCTGAGGTCAATGCTGACTTGAGCTTCTGAAAGCTCGCCTCACACTCGTCGGACCATCGAAACGAGGCATTCTTATGGGTCAATCTAGTAAATGTAGCTGCAATAGAAGAGAATCCCTCAACAAATCGGCGATAATAGCCTGCTAGACCCAGAAAGCTTCTGATCTCTGTAGCTGAAGTAGGACGCGACCAACTCTGAACTGCCTCAATCTTTTGAGGATCAACCTTCATACCTTATCCAGATACCATATACCCCAAGAACGCCATGGAATCTTACCAGAACTCACACTTGGCAAACTTAGCATATAGCTTCTGTTCCCGCAAGGTCTGGAGCACAACCCTCAAATGTTTCTCATGCTCACCCAAGCTCCGTGAGCAAATCAAGATGTCATCAATATAGACAATGACAAAGGAATCAATATACGGCCTGGACACCCTATTCATCAAGTCCATGAATGCTGCTGGGGCATTAGTCAAGCCAAAGGACATCACTAGAAACTCGTAGTGGCCATATCTGGTACGAAATGCTGTCTTCGGAACATCTGAAGCCCGAATCTTCAATTGATGATAACCCGATCTCAAATCAATCGTGGAAAACACACGAGCACCCTGCAACTGGTCAAACCAATCATCAATGCGCGGTAGAGGACACTTCTTCTTAATAGTAACCTTATTCAACTGGCGGTAATCAATACACATCCGCATAGACGCATCATTCTTCTTCACAAATAAAACTGGAGCACCCTACGGCGACACACTCGGCCTGATGAACCCCTTTGCCAACAACTCCTCAAGCTGCTCTTTCAAATCTTTCAACTCCTTAGGAGCCATACGATACGGGGGAATGGAAATAGGCTGAGTATCTAGAGCTAAATCAATACAGAAATCAATATCTCGATCTGGAGGCATGCCTGGAAGGTCTGAAGGAAACACATCAGCAAACTCTCGAACAACTGGTACTGAATCAATAGTCGGAGACTCGGCGGTGGTATCCCGCACATAAGCAAGGTAAGCCAAACAACCCTTCTTGACCATATGCCGAGCCTTCATGAAGGAAATAACTTGACAGGGTGCACTAACTGAAGAACCGCTCCACTCTAGCCTAGGCGATTCAGGCATGGCTAATGTAATCGTCTTGGCATGGCAATCTAGCACAACATGATAAAAGGATAGCCAATCCATGCCTAGGATAACTTCAAAATCAATCATATCAAGCAATAAAAGATCTGCTCTAGTCTCGAACCGCAGAAAGTGATCACACAAGACCGATAGACCCGGTCTACCACCACAGAATCGCCCACAGGAGTGGACACATATATAGGAGAACCCAAGGAATCACGAGGAACAACCAGAAATTGAGAAAATAGTAATGAAAGATATGAATAGGTGGATCCTGGGTCAAATAATATTGAAGCCTCTCTACCACATACTGAGATAATACCTGTGATCACGGCGTCTGAGGCAACTGCATCTGATCTGGCCGGAATAGCGTAGAACCTGGCTGGAGCACCTGAAGACTGAACCCCACCAGAGTGAACAGGAGCTGACTGACCTCCTCCTGACTGGTCTCCACCCCTAGGACGACCCCTGCCGACCTGTCCTCCACCTCTAGGTGGCCGGACTGTTGGTGATGAACCCATAGGCTAGTAACCCTGCTGCACTGCCTTGCCCCGATACTTGGGACAATTCCTCTTCATGTGGCCTGGCTCCCCACACTCGTAACATCCCCCAAGCACCATAGCCTGCTACCCCGAAGAAGAAGACCCCCGAATAGCCAGGAAGTGATGTGGACCCTCTGGCATAGCACTAAAATATGGATGGGAGGATCTCTGGTGACTGGAATAACCACTGGGTGAACTCTAGATAGTTGGAGGACGCTAGGAACGCTCTGGCATGGCAATGAACTGAGGCCTCACTGAACCACCTCGAGAAGGCAGTGGAGGTGCTGAATATGAAGGACTGCTGGGGTGACAACCCCCGAACTGACCTCTGCTCCTAGTCGGAGCATCCCTGAAATCCCCTGAGAACCTAGCCCTCTTATCCTGCTGACCCTGCTGGCCCTACTCCCTACTCCTTAACCGATACCCCTCAATCCGTCGAGCTATCTCGGCCACAAGTTGGTAAGGAGTACCCATCTCCACATCTCGGGCCATGGTGTCCCTAATACCTGGATGTAACCCGGCCACAAACCGCCGCACTCTCTCGGCATCAGTAGGCAATATCATAAGTTCATGGTGTGACAATTCTAAAAATCTGGCCTCATAATCTGTTACCGACATCTGCCCCTGCTCTAGCTGCTCAAACTGACGCCGCAACTCTTCCCTCTCGGAGGGTGGAATATATCTGTCTAGAAATATCTGCACGAACGGATCTCAAGTGACAGGAGGAGAATCTGCTGGCATGCTGGGAATATAAGACTGCCACCACCTGCGAGCTCTGCCCTCCAACTGCAATGTAGTGAAATCCACTCCATGTGACTCCAAAATCCTCATGTTGTGCAGTCTGTCCCTGCACCTGTCAATAAAATCCTGGGCATCCACGCCTCTCTCACCCCCGAATACTGGAGGGCGCAATCGAGTCCATCTGTCTAACATCTTCTGCTAATTGCCCTCTGCAACTGGCTTGGGCTCTAGGGCTACTACTGCCTGTCCTACGGCCTGTGCGGTAGGGGTCTGGACTCCCCCCCCCTGGCTTGAGAAGTGGTAAGATTTATTGGAAATAGACCAGCCTGGGACATGGTGTCCATGAATCTCAGCATACGGCCCATGACCTCCGAGAAGCCTGGCGTCGTCATGAAGTCCACTGGGGAAGGTGCTACTGGAGGCACCTCATCCTGCTCCTCTATGATAGGGTCCTCTGGTGGTGCCACTAGTATAGATCTGGGATGCCCTCGTCCCCTATCGCGAGCAGGTGCTCTACCGCTGCCTCTACCACGACCTCGAGCAGCGGGGGTAGCGGCATCTCCCGGATCAGGAACATCGCATGCATGTGTCCTCACCATCTATGAGGGAATGGAAGAATAAGTTTGAGTATGTCATCGATTGCACGATAGAATATGAATAAAGGGGAGTTTCCTACCACCTTATAGCCTCTATAAGATAAGTACAGATGTCTATGTACCGATCCGCAAGACTCTACTGGGCCTGCCCGTGACTCGTGAGACTTACATGAACCTAGAGCTCAGATACCACATTGTCACGACCCAGAATCCTAATCCAGGTCGTGATGGCGCCCAACAACGGGGTTAGGCAAGACGACGTAAATTTCACTAAGTGCTTCTTATTACTTGGTTCAATTATTCACCCATTTACCGAATTTAACAAGTTAATCATCATATCGAAAGATAATAACTCAGTGGTAGATAAAATAGCTATAAATAAACGCGAGCCAAAATACATGCATATATATACAGCCCAAAATCCCAAAAGAACCACTACGTGTGTGCCAGGAACTAGTGTCACGGGCATACTAACAGGATATAAAATCCTACTATCTGAATAAATAGACGGGAAACAAAAGTAAATGAAACTCCATGGTGTTTTTAGGTAATCGTCAAAAGAAGCAGCTCACCATGAAGTCAGGTACCCTACGGTCAATATCTAGCTCCGGTCCGATAACCAGATGCACCATCCCGTCTAATCTCGAAGAAGAAGTGACGATAGGTCGACTCGACAATCACTAATGTCCAATAGTATGAGATAACAATGATAAAATAAAAGCAGTAGACAGGTAAGACAGTAAGTAGCAATTGTGTATAAAGTACAGAAATCCAAGTAAATAGTGGAACAATAACTATAGACACTTTCTTTCCCCTAAATATCCAATACAATTCAATATCCATGAAACAATGCCAAATAATCATGCGCACACAGGATTAAGACAACCGGCTGGAGTCATAAGGAAAATATCTATGCACTGCCGAGGATCGAACGGCCCGTCCCAAAAAAGCATTCTTACCATAGTACAATCTCACCTATGCACTGCTGAGGATCGAACATCCCGTACAAAAAGTGCATCTCTCAATGTAATCATATCATATCATAGTACAAATCTCGTCCATGCACTGCCGAGGATCGAATGGCAAGTACCAAAAGTGCATTCTCATTTATATCATCTCTATGCACTGTCGAGGATCGATCGACCCATCCCAAAAGTGCACCTTTCAATCCGCCGTGGCGTACGGCCCGCTCCAATGAGAGTGGGGGAAATCACATATCGCTCGCAGAATGTAAATCGCGAAGCGGTCGCATGCACACACAATAACTTGTAAAACTTATTTTCCGTAACCAATTCCTTTCAAATCAACAATTTCCATAAAGCCTCAGAGAAACTATACTATACATAACACGATCTCATAGTACATATGGCATTACAAGGAAGCATATAATGCATTACAAGGAAGCGTATAAGGCATGCTGTGGGCCTAACTACCCGGACATAACAATGATAGCCGCTACGCACGGACTCTCGTCACTTGGTGCGTACGTAGCCCCCAAAACAAGTGCACATAGCATATAAATCACCTATGGGGAAATTTCCCTCTTACAAGGTTAGAAAGGAGACTCACCTCGTATCGAATCTACCTCTCAAACCGCGAATGACCCCGAAACTCCGAACTCTACACTCGAGGACTCACTACTAGCCAAAAGGTGTACAATTATATCAATGCATGCTCAGTGTGGGGAAATTATACTATTTATTCATTAAAATCATCATTCTTGAAGAATTTCCAAAATTCAACCCCGGGCCCGCAAGCTTGGATTCCGAAAATTCTCGAAGAAATCACTCACCCAAAGCCTAAGTACCATTAATATGTAGTTTCTACTTGAATTCATAGCATTAAACGGACAAATCGCTAATT
Organism: Nicotiana undulata; assembly: GCA_005239495.1. Taxonomy (NCBI): domain Eukaryota; kingdom Viridiplantae; phylum Streptophyta; class Magnoliopsida; order Solanales; family Solanaceae; genus Nicotiana; species Nicotiana undulata. The sequence continues at coordinate 5,935 of ML251802.1, forward strand.
TCCTCAAGAACCCTAAATTTACTACCCAAATCTTGATTTCCAATGACCTAGTAGCTAATCCCATTTATAATTCATGTATTGAAACTAGTAGTAAGGAGGATTTAACTTACCTCTGCAGTAGCTAGGTCGTGGTGTGTTCTTCCCAAGCTCACAACTCTCTAATAGAGGTATGAAATTAAAGGAGATGAAGAAATTCCGTATTTTAAAGAATATGCATTGCCTGGCTTACAAGGGTTCCGCACCTGCGGCTCGAGGACCGCACCTGCGGAACTGAGCAAGAGGGGCTGGGGTCGCACCTTCAGAGGGATTACCGCACCTGCGGTTCCGCTCCTACGGACCTTTGTCCGCACCTGCGAGAACGGGGGACCTCACCTTGGGTCGCACCTGTGATGCTTGGGACCACAAGACCAGTCCCGCACCTGTGATTGGGCAACGGCACCTGCGGTCACACCAGAAACAAGTGCACAGGTAGCTATTTTAGTTGGGTTTTAGCCCCGTTTGGTGTCCGAGATGCACCTGGGCCCACCCGCGCCCCCGTCCAAATATGCCAACAAGTCCTAAATCATAATACGGACTCGCTGGAGCCTTCGAAACACCCAAAACAACACTAAATATCAAAATCACACCCCAAAACCCCTAAAACCATAACTTAAGAAACTTCAAGTTCTTGATTTCTATAAAAATACGTCGGACCCCTCTATACAACTCGGAATGACATCAAATTTTGCAGACAAGTCATAAATGACATAATGAAACTATTCCCTGTGTCGAAATCATATTCTGACCTCGATAACATAAACTCGCCTTTCAAACCAAATTTCAAACCTAAGGAAATCCTTATTTCTATATCGGGCGCCGAAATGCTCTCGGATTATCGAAAACCTATTCCGAACATACGCTTAAGTCCGAAATCATCATACGAAGCTACTGACACTGTCGGAACTTGATTTCGAGGTCGTTTGCTAAAAACGTTGACCGAAGTCAAACTTGGCCAAATAGGCCAACCTTAAGGAACCAAGTGTTCCTATACTGCTCAATGCACTTCCAAATCATGAACCATCAGTCCCCGCAAGTCAAAAATCACAAGAAGCCTCTATGGGAAGACTTATATATGGGAACAGGGTCCGATAACGTAAAACAATTGGTCGGGTCGTTATAGACAATCTATTAAAACCTATGGGCATGGTTTCTAAAGAGGAAGATTCTAATATGATATAATGTAAGTTGAACTCGATTATTTTATTTCCTATAGGAATGGTGTCTAATCATGTAAAGCAAAGTAGACAGGATATTCACAGAACCTACTTGAGCCAAAGTAAATCCCTATAGGCAGGTTATCTAACACGCAATGACAAACATAATAAACATCTAGGAAAGTTTTTCAACACACAATAGTAGAATATTTCTTTGAGTAAAGTAGAAGATATAGGCAGGTTATCTAACAATAATAGTAAACACATATAGGCATGTTATCTAACATTTCATACGAGTATAAAAAATAAGCTCATTTGCACAATTTATTATTGCCCCAAATATTGTTACAAATAATTATTACAGACAAGAATCAAATGAATGAATCACAAAGTACATAGACTATAGGAAGCCTGCAACAGGACCAAATACACCTGGACATGCCATGCCTTCAATTCACAATAACTCTAAAATCCAATGTTCATTGATACATAGTGACCAGTAGTGAATTAATCACCTATATCTCAAGGATAAGCATACCAAGCCCAAATCTCTGGTGTGTCAGAGCTCCCGAGGGCTTCCTAGAACCCTGGGCAGTGATCGCACTAGAGGATAATAATCATAACAGTTCAAGGAAAACTATGGACCAAATCCTGGTGCGTCAGAGTTCACGAGGGTCTCATATGAACCCTGGGCAGTGCTCACACAGGGAAGGCCAGGGGATAGTACTTAGATTACTTTCGCTTTCATCCAGCAAAGAGTTAGAGTTCAAGATAGAGGATAGGATTAGAGAGTATACTTAGGGACAGAATCACACATTGAACAGAAATAAACATTTTTGAAACTAAGCAGACTTCAAATTAAAAAGTTTGGAAGTTAACAAAGTCATATACTGATAAGGATCAGTTAATGAACATGCTTCACAAAAGACAATAAAGACGTTAGATTAGGATAAGTCATAGAAAGAAAGTTCATTGATCAATAACAAGTCAGGAAAACATTAATTATTAGCAAGAATTAATGAAGAGGTATAATAACATGGTGAGCACATAAACAAACATGTAACAGGCTTAACCACAAGCTAATGGGTCTACTAAGGCATACATAATTAACTAGTTCTTAAGAGAAGGTATCAAAACATGCTTAATGCTAAAGGATAGTCCTAAGTTACACAGAACTAAGCACATTTCATTAACTAATTTGCTGAGTTCAACATGTCTAGGATACAGAAAGAAACTAGTCTAATAAGAATAGCATATTAAACGAGTGACAAAGTAGAGAGGTTTTAACAACTTACCAGTTCAGATGAAATAGAAAGAAATTTAACAATGCAGCAATGATCATCAACAAGAGCTAACAATGTAGGATTTTTTGGCCTTGGCTTTCAGTTGGCCAGGAATCAAAGCACGGAATAGAATAATTGTGTATAGTTTGTTTAGGGTAGTGATAATATTCAAACTCTAAGTCTGTTTAAAGGGGAATAGGGGAGGGGTTTAAATAGCACTGAATTAGAGCATACAAAAATGGAAACAATTAGTCAAGGTACTAGAAAGGAAAGCATCTAACAGTTAATTAAAGAAAGAAAAACCCGAAACCATAGTTTAGGTAAAACATACAAACCAGCAGAAATAGAAATTAGAGAGGCGCATAAAAACATATAGATAGAGCTTTAACAAATAATTAAAGAATCAAACAGATTTGGTTTGATTTTGAGAAATCGAAAACCCCTAAATTTAGGGCAAGTAAAAATCAATCAGAAATTAACGAAGAGAATCATAATAAGGATGCATAGAGACATACAGATGGAAATAATTAAGGATTGAACCAGATTAGGTTCGATTTTGCAGAATCAAAAACCCTAAATTTAGGATAAGTAAAGAATCGCGAAGAATCTCAGAGATTCATACCATAAAAGAAACGAGAACGAACACAGATTGAAAGAGGCAAATATTTGAACCAGATATGGTTTACAATAAAAGAGATCTACTTGCCATGTTAGGCAAGCAATTATGTAACACCATAAATGGGTAACCAATAGTGAGAAGGGTTCAATAAGGTAAGGGAATCATTGATCGATTCCGTTTTTTGGTTGGAATCAGATGAGTAATGGGTGACATCGCTAGGGTTTTAGAAGAGGAGAAGAAGAGAGAATTTAGGGGCGGCGGGATATAGGGAATGAGGGATTAGGGTTGGGAGTGATTAATTAAAAAGGGGGAGGTAAACGAGGGATGTTGATCTTGAAAGATGAACGGCCATGATTGAAAGGGAGTTTGGGTCGGGTATAGAAATGGGTCAGGAGACTGGGCTAGTGGGTTTTTAGCTAAGGTGTTTGGGATGGGTATTTAGGTAATTGGGCTAGGGGTTGGTCCGAAAACAAGCTTAAAATGGGCTATTATTTAAATATCCAAATTTAATTAATAAATAATTTGTAAAAAATAATAAATAAATAATACAATATCATTTGTGCATAAAAACAAATAAAAATAGTTATTTAACACTATAATAAGTATAGAAAGATTATTTTGGCATAAATAAAGTAATTATAAGTACATATAGGCTATTATTGCAAATGTGCAATTTTAGCCTAAAACTGCTAATATAATTATGAAGAATATGTTAAAAAAATATTTAAAACATAATATGTGTGTAAATGGTGAAATTAGATGATAACATCATTGTAAAATAATTTGCGAGTTAATTAATGAGTATTTATATAATAAATAATGCAGGAATAAATTGAATTAAAACGCTTTAAAAATTATGGGAAATTATGAAAAAATGCTTGTATATGTTCATAAATCAAGTGATGGTGCATATGCACTATTTTGAAAGTATATATGTACCGAGGGAGGTCGGGGCCTGTTTGTGAGGATATTGATACTATAACATGTGAGTTGTCCTTGCAGATCCAGATATTGATACTATAGCACGTGGGTTGTCCGTGTGGATCCAGATATTAATATTATAGCACGTGAGTTGTCCATGCAACACGTGAGTTGTCCGTGCGGATTATAGCGCTTGGGCTGTAGGAGCCCTTCCGGAGTCTGTACACTTCCAGCGATCGGGGTTGATTAAATTGAAGGATGGATCTTCCCTGGACATGAATCTTGTCCGAAGCATTTAAATACCTGGGATAAATCTTCCCCACATGCTGGATTTTCCCTACTCAGTACTGAGTGATTTTTTGTCAATTGACGTGTTTATATACATTCCGCGATGGATATTCCCTGGGCTAGGTTGGCCATATATAGTACCGAGGAATTGAGCATAATGAGTGGAAAGTATGAGGCCGTGATATTTAGTGCTCTGAGAGTGTGAGTACATGAGTTCATCTCTGAGATACATGGCATTGATATGCACACATGACATACATGCATAGTGATGCATTTTCCTCATGTTGTACGATATCACGTCATTCATGACATTTTCACACATATTCATATGTGGGCATAGAGGGGTATTTCACACTTGCTATCTGGAAACAAAATGAAACATCTTATTTATTGTGAAAAGGATTTTGGAAACACTAATTTTCAAACTATTTCATATTTTTTTACGATTTTGCTAAAGGATTTGGTTTTCATTGATATATTTGAAAAACAAAACTATTTTTGGGATTTATGAATAAGCTAGGAATTTTAAATTCTGAGTTATTTCTTTTATTACATGCCTTGCATTGTTATGAACTAATGTTGGTTATTGGTGTTTGACCCGATCTTTGTTCTAGCTCGTCACTACTTTCAACTACGGTTAGGTTTTTTATTTACTTAGTACATGGGGTCGGTTGTACTCTACTAGACTTCTACACATTGCATGTAGATATTGACTACTGACTTTGTTGTGATCGACGGGAGCTGGAATTGAAGACGTACATGTGTTCAGGTTGTAGTAGCCTCTTGTTAATGGTAGCCTTAGATCTCTGAAACTCTGTTTATGTACTTTTTAAGCAGATGATGTATTTACTTCATTTCAGCTTTGTAAACTCTATTCTTAGAAGCTCATGATATGTATCTGAATCTTATACAAATCAGATAGTTCCTTTTATTTAATTGTCTTATTAATATTATTGGACGTTGATAGTTATTAGCTAGCTTACCTTGAGGGTTGGGTTAGGTTCCATCACGACTAGTGGATTTGGGGTCGTGACAAGTTGGTATCAGAGTTCTAGGATCATAGGTTCTACAAGTCATGAGCAAGTGTCTGGTAAAGTCTTGCGTATTGGTATGGTGATGTCCATACCTATCTTCGAGAGGCTACATGGAATTTAAGACATACTTCCCATCATTCTTTCCTTATCGTGCGACATTGATTCGGCTGGAAGCGTAACTCATTAAATTCCTTCCACACATTCGTATGTGTATATTAGCGCTCAGTATCGAATGTGCAAGATTTGATTTTGGTATGTTGATGATGGGCCAGTCTGGAGGATTTGAGGTTGGGTTTTGCATGTATCTCGAGTACAGGGAATTTTGTTATGTGAGCACGTGTTTTTGGACTTATATGTCTGGTAGTGTCCCTATAAGTGGAATTTGTGGCTCGATGGGTGGCAGGATGGCTATGTGATGAGTATGATGTGACTGTGAGATGTGTTTAGATGGTTTGAATGTAACAAGAAGAGTTTTTTGAGATGTAGAAAGTATTATTGGGTGCTTTATTTTTGTCTTGATGTGACGTATAGTATCTAGTTATGAGTGTATTGGAATATTTTTCATGATTGTCTAATTGTGAGACGAAGTAGATTTTCATGTCTTGTTGATGGGTTCAGACTCGGGAAGATTAAGTGATTGCGTAGTAGTTGTGGTTGTGAAAGAGTATAAAGAGATGTCAGTTTGAGGCTAAGCATGTGGGTTATAGCCTGTAAGGTAATCTATGGATGTGTGATTTTTATGATGTTGTGTGGAGGCTTTCTTTTATACCAGTAGGTTATATTTGTGCGATTTGAGTTTGGATCGGTTCTAATAGTTTAACTGGCTATCACGAGGATGAATGCGATAATCGCAGATGATTTGAGGTATTAGATCGTTTGTGTTACATGAGCTTGTGAAAGGTTTAGTTGAATCTCACTGCGGTATAATGGCATTACTGAGGTATGGTTACTATAAGTTATCACATGTTTTATTCCATGTAAACTAAGTGGGGGAGTCTTCTATGGGCGAGTTGATTGCACGGTTATGTGTTATATTGGTTTTAGTCTGAGGCATACTTGTGGATCGGTTATGACTTGCAGAAGCTGGTTTTGAGGATTTCAATAGCTAGGATGTTTCTGGATGCATGATGTATTACACTTTATGGGTATACGGGAATCATGGAATGATTGAGTTGTTATTCGTGAAGGATGTCGTGCGCATGGAGTAGGAATTTCCTAGGTTTCTTAGAGGTGTGGGTTACTTCTTTGGTGTCGTCGTGCTAATATGGCGTACGTTGTTTGGCCTGTTTGAATGGTGCAATTGAGATCTGAGGAGAGTGAATGGCTATCGAGAAGGTTCTAATGGATTCAGGAGTTATATATAACAATTGGAATTTTCAGGATTTGTATATGACTATAATCTAAGATTTACATTGGATGGTGTCGAGACTTGCAGTATTTCTATATCATTAAGGATTATACATTTCAGTATCAGGAAGGTTAAAGAAACAGTTTAAGGTTGACATAAGGTTTCTTCAGAGTGGGTGTATTGGTTGTGGTACTTTGGGGTGCTTAAGAGAGAATTCAGCAGCTTATGGGCTTTAAGGCGGTGTGATTTTATTCTAAGATCTCATGTGGTGAGTTCTGGTTAAGGATCGTGGTGTTCTGGCAAGGAGAAGTTTCACCTTGAGGGTAATTCGGAAGGAACTCGGAGAATATGACAGTTTGGTAGTAGGTTGGATCAGCACGGTAATGTATGATCGGTTCTTTGGGTACTTATGATGTGGTGAGTCCCTACAGGTGATTCGTGGCAATATTATTGGGTTTATGCTACCTGCATGGATTGGTGGAGTTAGAGAGATTAAGTTATGATGGTTTGGTTATGTGATTTCCAAAGGGTTCTCGATGATTTCTATCACAGTTCGAGGTAGATATTTCCTAATGGGGGGAGGATCATGTTGAGTATTGTGATTTCCTACTGGATAGGATCAAATGGAAGGTTTCTAACTGATCGAATATGTATTCTACTTGTGACTTCGAATGATTATGAGATTCTCTTGTTCTTTATATGATGGCATGAGATGAGATGTCGTGTGGGATTGAGCTTTGCATATGCAAGGTCATGGTTCAAATTTGAAGGAAAGGTCATGAATTCTTAGGCAACATGGATGGTTTCAGATGTCTAGATGAATGTTATTACTACTTGGTATTTCTTGAGAAGGGTGCACATTTAAAAAGGCGTATTTTATTTTGACTTACCGATGCTTCATTAGTATTGTGGTGCTCGTCTGGCTGATCGACTGCTGATATTTAGATTTTTCTATGTGGCACAGAAGAATTATAAAAGTATTCATCATGGGATGATCGTGTATGAGAGATGTGTTAGACATTCAGGCGGTGTAGTTGGGATCAAATATGGGATTCGTGCGTTCTATGGATTTGGAGATTGGGAGTTCTTAGGAACTGATTGTTTCGTGGTTGTGGACTGTCAAGTTGTGGCCATAGCTAGCCAATTGACAGTAAGTGCTATGATTCAGTCATTATGGACCTCCAGATGGTTGTTTATCTATTTGTGGATGACCAGAGTTTATTCGGGGCCTGCTGATAGGCCAATGAGGACGTGTATTCTACACCGAGTCGGATTGGTTGACTTCATAATGTTACTGATAAGGGATGTACCATTCGGTTGGTGGTGAGCTCATTCGTGTTCTGATATGTTCTGTGAGTTACTAATCTATCTTACGAGGGTTTTAATTTATTGGTTATATACACACATAGTGCGGTTTTGTTGGGGCCTTATAGCGAAATCTGAGCGAGATGGGTATTTGGGTGATGCATGACTGATTACAACTTGGGTAATGTTCTTTCTTGTCTATTTGTGTTATTGCCTACTCCGTGGTTATGGTCATTCACTTGGGGTACTTGATGTCGAATTGTGCGTGGTTATCGATTTTGAGTATAGTGGCTGAGGTATTTCATACAGACCAGTGTCGGGATGAGGTCACGCATTACAACAAATTTATGTTGAGGTATGATCCCTTGTGTTAGATTCATGTTTTTTGGTTCTACGGTGTGTGATAGGTTCTTAGCATTGCGTTGTGGTGGTACCCGCGAGCTTGTGGGACGGTTCTCTTGTTCGAGTCTTTTTCGTGATTGTGTACATTTGGACTGTTGCTTATTGGTGCATGGATTTCACAGTTTGTGGCTCTGGGTAGTATTGGTGTTGTGTTTCATTGGAGTTGTTCGTATTTGATAAGATGAAGTCGTCAGATCTAGGATGGGTACTATCAGATTTGATTGCAGCACGGTTGGAAGGATACTATCGAAAGTCGGCTTAGAAATTTGCTATAGTTATTGTCGAAGGAGAGAGAGCTTTATGACTGATTGATATGATGAATGGTTATGATATTACATGTGTTTCTTTCATCATCGACAGTGTACAAAGGTTTTAGAATGAGGTTTTGTTAGATATGAGGTCTATTACCGGAATTAGATTGTTTTGATCAGCTATTGTGATCGAAAATTTTGCTTTGAGTATTTGAGTTATGTGGTATATCCTGTGATTGTGTCTTGGGTTACGGTTATGGCTCGGTACAACTTGTTCATACTTATACAATCTATAGATGCGAGATTTGGGTGTTATTAAAAATTCTGAATGTTGGAAAATTGGATTGCAAGGTTGTAGTAATAATCATCTGTATGTTGTGTTGTCGGGCCTATATGGAATAGGGAAACGTGGGATCACCCCAGGGTATGTGTATGGTAATGTTACACGGTGGTTTGAAAGCTTAGGAACAACTCTTGGCACGTTCAAGGAGGAACACATGTTTAAGTGGGGGAGAATTTAATGACCCGGTCGGTCATTTTGAGCATTTGCACTTTGCACGGTAGTTTGGGGGAACGAGTAGCTCCGTATGATGTATTAGGACTTGTGAAAAAAATTTGGGTTCATTCCGAGTTGATTTGATATGTATCGGTGCGAGTTTTTGGAAGTAGAAAGTTCGAAAGTTCTATAAGTTTGATTTAAGGTGTGTTTCGTCGTTTTGATGTTGTTATGCATGATTTGAGGCCTCGAATAAGTCTGTGTTATGTTATGGGACTTGTTGGTATGTTCGTACGGGGTACCGAGAGGCTCGAATGAGTTTCAGATAGGTTTGGGCTGTGTTGCGCTCGTTTTTCTTATGTTTCAACGTTGTTCTTCAAGCATAAATAGTACCGCATTGAACAAATGAGCTCTGATTTCTGCTTTGATTGAAGCAATATATCCGTATCATAATTACGGATTCATAGCAAAAAGAATTGTCAAATGTGGACATTGTATGAGGATTTTATGGTCATTTTACTATGAATTGGATTGCAAGACTTTTCAGATTAATAACGAATTTGTCACTAACTTCGTATTTAAAAATCTGCACAACTTTTTAATATTACCACCAACATATCTCCTTCATTAGAAAGTCAAATGGAGTGATTCAAAAGCCTAACTTGACTGAAATTTCACATGAAATCCATTGGATGAATCAAAACCTAGTTTCGAGATAACTTGCTACGCAAAACGAGGCAGAACAACTCGGCAAAAATACTTAATATCAAATATTTGTTCATTTGGTCATATTTTGAGTTGCGGAGCTCTGATTTGGACAATGTTTTGGGTTGACTTTCACCATATGGATTGGGGTAAGTGTTTTACACTCGATTTTGAATTATATCATGAATCCATCTTCATTTTTGGCATTTATTTGATGCTTTTGAAGTGAAATTAGGGGTTTTTTCATAAAGTAATTTTTTTAGTTTTAAACATCGATTTGGAGTCGGATTTGAATGAAAATAGTATGGATGGACTCATAATTGAATGAGTTAACGGATATTGTGAGTTTTGTCAGGTTTTGAGGCGTAGGCTCGGGTTTGCCTTTTTGGTCGATTTTGAGATTTTGATTAAAGATTCGACCTTTATCGATTAGGTTTGTTTCCTTTGGAATTATATTATGTATTTGAGTTTCTTTTGGCTAGTCTTGAGTCGTTCAAAGACTGTTACATGCGGGATGGAATTTTTGGAGCATCGTTTGGCTTGCTGAATATTGGATCTGGCTTCTTCGAGTTAAATAACTCTTCTAAACTTAGTGATGAGGGTATGAAACCTCAAAATACGTGTTATGTTATTGGTATTGAGGTAACACACATGCTAGGTGAAGGACGTGCAAGCGTGCACCATGTGAATTGGAACTCTGTTGTTTCCATGGCACTGTATAGTAGTCCTATTTTGTGAATATCCAGGTTTTCACCATGTAATAAAGTAAATGAGATGTCAATCATGCTAGATATCACGTTCAGGCTTTATGCCAATACTGTTGGGACCCATAGTGATCTTTTATTCTTGTCATTTCACTGATTTCATTGATATTTCGTACTCAACCATATTCATACATTCATATCATATCTCAGTCTCAGTTATTATTTGTTGATACATCATATCATTATTGTCGGGCTAGTTTCATGACATCGTGAGCCCGTGAGTGTAGAGTGGAGAGCTTGATGACCGAGGGAGGTCGGGGGCCTATTTATGAGGATATTGATACTATAGCACGTGAGTTGTCCTTGCGGATCCATTTATTGATACTATAACACGTGAGTTGTCCGTGCAACACGTGAGTTGTTCGTGCAGATCCAGATATTGATATTATAGCACATGATTTTTCCGTGCAACACGTGAGTTGTCTGTGCGAGTTATAGTGCTTGGGCTGTAGGAGCCCCTCTGGAGTCTGTACACCCCCAGTGAGCGCGATTGATTATATTGACGGATGGATCTTCCCTGGACGCGGATCTTGTCCGAAGCATTTAAATACCTAGGGATAAATCTTCCTTACGGGCTGGATTTTCCTTACTCAGTACTGAGTGACTGTTGCTCAGTTGATGTATATATATTCCAGGATAGATCTTCGCTGGGCCGCATTGGCCATATATAGTAATGAGGGATTGAGCATGATTAATAGAAAGTATGAGGTCGTGCGATTGAGTGCTCTGGGAGTGTGAGTACATGAGTTCATCTCTGAGATACATGGCATTGACATGCACACATGACATACATGCCTAAATATGCATTTTCCTCATGTTGTACAGTATCACGTCATTCATGACTTTTTCACACATATTGATATGTGGGCATAGAGGGGTATTTCACACTTGCTATCTAGAAATAAAATGAAACATCTTATTTATTGTCAAAAGGATTTTTGGAAACACTACAATTTTCAAACTATCTCATATTTTTTGACGATTTCGGTAAAGGATTTGGTTAACACTGATATATTTGAAAAGAGGAACTATTTTTGGGCACTATAAATAAGCTGGAAATTTTAAATTCCGAGTTACTTCTTTTATTACCTAACTTGCATTGTTATGAACTGCTGTTGGTTTTTGGTGTTTGACCCGACCTCTGTTCTAACTAGTCACTACTTTCAACTACGGTTAGGTTTGTTATTTACTATGTACATGGGGTCGGTTGTACTCATACTAAACTTAGGCATATTGCATGTAGATATTGACTACTGATGTTGTTGTGAGCGACGGGAGCTAGAATTGAAGACGTACCTGGGTTCCGGTTGTAGTTGCCTCTTGTTAATGGTAGCCTTAGATCTTTGAAACTCTGTTTATGTACTTTTTGTAAGAATATGATGTATTTACTTCATTTCAGCTTTGTAAACTCTATTCTTAGAAGCTCATGATTTGTATTACAATTCCTTGGAAAATGTATAAGGTTCGGATAGTTCCTTTTGTTTAGTTGTCTTATTAATATTATTGCACGTTGATAATTATTAGCTGGCTTACCTAGCGGGTTTGGTTAGGTTCCATCACAAGTAGTGGATTTGGGGTCGTGACATTAATAGGTTAAAATCCTATAGTCATGATATCTTTATTTGCAATAACGAAGACATGCATTATCATATCCTATAGGTATGCTGTGTAATAATTAAGCAAGGCGTTTGATTCTCACAGACATGTTGCCTAAGAGCACACAGTAATTTACATGAAATCAAGTATAGTGATTACTTAAACTAACATGTTTTGGATAGTGCACGAGTATTAGACAAGTTAGGTGAAGTGGGTGATTTCCTATAAGAATGAGTTCTATAAGTGTAAAGAAATAACGCAAGTTTAACAAAATAGCAAAAAAAAACACGTAGACCTCATAGGCGTGTTTTTTACTCTTTTAAGCATCAATAGAGTACAAATGTCCCCCCTCTCCCTCTCCAATTTCACTAACTCCCCAATTGTTTGTTTACAAATCATTACAAGCCCGTAATGAAATAATACATACTTAAAGATGACCAAATAAAGGCTGAAACAAATACAGGCCCACCAAGGCAATTAGAGGCACAATACAAAGTAACCCAAGGGTATCCCTAGGCCTTCAATAGCCTTACTCCCCGGACAAAAATCAGGACCAAACTAGAGGCTTATCAAGCAAATAGAGTGCCCCCGAATCCAGTGCCCAAGTCCAGCAACACATGGCCCCCTTCCAAACCCTACAAAATAATTTACTTACCCAAAATGGGTACTGACTTTAAACCACACGGGTAACAAGAAACTCATAGAATGAAGTAGTAGCTTAAACACTTAGTTCCTAAAACTATAACTAGCAACAATTCTAATTAAGGGATATAAGCAAGATCATGCTTAATTTGGGAGACATACAAGACACATATGAGAAAAATTTATGCTTATCATTCCCAAAATAGAGTTTAAGAGAAACATGATTATTTCAAACAAAGTTTCAAAACAAAGCATGGTCCATAACGATCTTAAAGAGCTGTAAGAAGGGTTTTGAACATGAAAATCTAGTAGTGTCATAGACAAGAACTAGTGAGATACAATTTTAACATGGAAGATTTAACACGAGAATGTGATAGCGTAATTGCATGCTAGTGGGCATAGTTTGGCAGACATATCACTTAGTTGAACAAGAGACTTAACATAGTGAGCACAAAAACTCTGAAGAACTCATGGCAGGTAAAAGGTCATATCAACTCTAGGTTAACAAGATGGGCAAACATCAGGACTCATGCCAGTTGACCATACATAAAAGAAGAAGCCAAACATTGAAATTTCCCCTAGAAGTTTAAGGCAGTGTTAAAGGGTACAAGACTAACAAGTCGAGGAATACAATCGTCACAGTTACAAATAGTTGAGAAACATGCTTGGCTAGATATTAAGACAATGTTGCAATATGGGATGAACAGGGATCCATTTGCAAGGTAACAATTGTCACGACCCAATTTTCCCTCCGTTGGGTACCGTGATGGCACCTAGTCTTAGGGACTAGGTAAGCCTAATGTTTCATTGAACAACAATAATAATAAAGGAAATATAACAGTCTTGATATGAAATCTTGACAGAATTTAAAATATCCCAAAACCTGGTGAAAACAAGCCATAAGCTCTACGAATTCTTTCTACAAAATCTAAATACAACTGCCTAGAAATGAATAAGTACAGTTGGAGATAACTGGAAGGTGACTCCGAAACCTATGAACGCAGCAGCAGGTTTACCTTGAGTCTCCTTATCAACGGTGATCCATGCAGCTACTAACGGTCAATACCTGGATCTGTGCAAACAAAAATGCACAAAAGAGTAGTATGAGCACACCACAGCGGTGCCTAGTAAGTATCAAGACTAACCTCGGTGAAGTAGTGACGAGGACTAGTCAAGACCCCACTGGTCTAATAAGAAAAAGGCATAAGTATGAAGATGATGCCCGAAACGTAATGTCTATCTAAAGATTTTCACTGAAATAAACAGTAAGACAAAATAATACGGAAGAAAATTCAGCAAATACGATCTACGACAACAAAGTAGAAATACGCAAAGAGAACATAAGAAATGTCAAGCCAAAGTCGAAGTCACAACCCAATAAGCATTAACAACCTATTACTATATCAATTTCTTCATATCAGGCTTAAACCAATAAACTCAATAGAGCTGGTAAAAACGTCGAGTGAAAACATTTAAATCGTGAGTTTAGATTTGAAGGTTTTGAAAATATAATCATTTCGGAAATTAGGAAACTTCTTTGAAACATAATTTCTCTGAATGTATATTTATATCTTTTTAAAGAGGAATCATTAAAGCATAGTTCCTTCAAAATACGTGGTGCTTCATATATACTTTTCCCAAATACTTCTTTTCCAAATATCATTTGTCCAAATATGCTTTCCCAAATACTACTATTCTAAATATCATCTGTCAAAATATACTTTCCCAAATACTGCTTTTTCAAATATCACTTTCCTACAAGACAAATACTTTTCAAAATACATATGTTTATATATATGTATATCTTTCAATCAAATCTCTTCAATAGTAACCTCACCGGAACTCAGATTGTAACGTACAGGGGGAAAGCTCCCAGATCTCAGTCCATAGTCCCAATTTAAATATGCGATGCAGTACAGGGGGAAAGCTCCCGGATCTCAGTCCGTAGTCCCAATTTAAATATGCGATGCAGTACAGGGGGAAAGCTCTCGGATCTGAGTCCGTAGTCCCAATTTAAATATGAGATGCAGTACGGGGGGAAAGCTCTCGGATCTCAGTCCATAGTCCCAATTTAAATATGCAATTCAGTATATGGAAAAACAACCATAATGCGACAGAACAACATACAGTGCCACAACAGGCATAAAAACAACAACAAAATGCAGGGTGCGATGAGCAATCAAATACAAGGAATTAAATCACCAGAATGGTAAAACTCACTCATAAGAAATAGCCACTGAAAGGAATACCAAGCACAAGGAAAGTATCATAACGAGGAGAAAGCAAGGCAAATATGTCAACCCAAAGAAAACCAAATCATCCCGGCAAGGGAATCAGCTATAACCAATCTCACTTAGGCAATTAACTTTATCGAATAAACTAAAATCGAACGAGTATTCAATAGGTAGGAAACCCCTAAGTAATATCGCCACTCATAGAAAATTACCCAATTAATATTTTCTGAACCTTTTCTATCTTTTATTTCGAGATCAAATTCCTGGAAAAGGAGTATCCATCTTAGCAATCTAGGTCTAGCGTCTTTATTTGCTAATAGATACTTTAAGGCTACATGATCATTGAACACTATAACCTTCGTTCCTATCAAATAAGAACGAAATTTTTCAAACGCAAAGACTACTGCCAATAACTCTTTATCAACTGTTGCATAATTCATTTGAGCCTCATTGAGGGTTCTGCTAGCATAGTATATAGGTCTAAAGATATTATTTTTCTTTTGTCCTAATATTGCTCCTACTGCTATACAATGATGGAGGTAGTGCTTATCCTCATGCGAATAATGAAGAAATTGCTTAGTCTCATGCAAGGAAAGGTAGTGTTTAGCCTTATGCAATGAGGGAGGCAGTGCTTAGACTCATGCAAAGAATTGAGACAATGCTTAGTATCATACAAGGAAAGGCAGCGATTAGCCTTATTCAATGATGGAGGCATTGCTTAGCCTCACGCAAAGAATGAAGACGGTGCTTAGTCTCGTGCAAGGAAAGGCAGTGCTTAGCCTTATGCAATGATGGAGGAAATGCTTAGCCTAATTCAAAGAATAGAGACAATGCTTAGTCTCATGCAAGGAGAGGCATCGCTTAGCCTTATGCAATGATGGGGAGCAGTGCTTAGGCTCAAGAAAATAAAAGAGACAATGCTTAGTCGCATGCAACGAAAGGCAATGCTTAGCCTTATGCAATAATGTAGGCAGTGCTTAGCCTCTTGCAAAGAATGAGGGCAGTGCTTCGCCTTATGAAAAGAAAGTCGAAGATTAAATATGAGAAAGAAAGTGATTCTTAGCTTGGCGTACTTGTGTTTGGTGACTTCTAACAGTAAAAATAGCATTCTTTTTATGAATTTACGGGCATGCTTTTCATGTTTGTTATGCCTGCATCCAGAGAAAAAATGTGAGTTTTTTGGGGGAAAGGTTGGTTTTTGCCTTATATTCTTCATTTCGCCTTTGCTCGTTTTCTTGTTACCGTGTTTGAGTCACCTTGGGTAACAATTGGCTATTACAATAAAATGAAATTTTCGAAAATGTGCATTTTTGAAAAATCATTTATATAAAAATGCAGTTGTTCAAAATATGTGATAATGCATAAAAGCAACAAATTTTGTCGAATCAGCGACTGTGACACGCTTTTGAGACATCGCAACCTCCTCAACTCGGAATTTTGAGGACCCTCCTCAAATATCTGGCCCAGTTTAAATGCATACTTTTGGCGATACACTTCTTGGTGATTCTTGACATAATGAGATTTGACAAACTCGAAATCATGCCCCAGTTTCTGACTATAGGAGGGTTGAAGATTTGATTATGATGTGAACGAACCCACAAGATGCCTGCTTATCCACTCTTAAATGGAATTAGGTCAAGCGTAATTTAGGTTAGATCAAATAGAAAGTTCAAACATAACCTTAAACGTAATATCTCTTGACTGTGTCGGAATTAATAGGTATTGGTCATATTTTACCATCAGTATCTACAAGTATAATAACTCCTCCTATCAGTACTTGGTGAACTATGTAAGGGCCTTGCCAGTTAGGTGAGAACTTCCCTTTTTTCTTTATCCTGATGCGGGAAGATCAGTTTCAACACTAATTACCCCGGTGTGAATTTCTTCGATCTGACCTTTTTGTTAAAATCCCTTACCATTCTATTCTAGTAGATTTGGTCGTGACACACATCGTTCTTCCTTTTACCATCAATGAGAGCCAGCTGTTCATACTAGTTTCGTATCCATTCTGCATCACTGAACTCAGCCTCTTGTATGATCCTTGAGGAAGAAATCTCCAGTTCGACAAGGATAACAACTTAGATACCATAGACCAGTAGATAAGGGGTTTCCCCAGCTAACGTACGAATTGTGGTGTGGTACCCGAGAAACAAAAATGGTAGCTTCTCAGGCCATTGCTTCTAGTTGTCCACCATTTTCCTCAATATCTTCTTGATGTTCTTGTTGGAGGCTTCTACGACTCCGTTCATATGCGGTTTGTATGATGTAGAATTTTGATCTTGAATGTTTCACACATGGATTTCATTAGATCACTGTTGAGATGAGCATCATTGTTAGTAATGATTTAATCGGGTGTTCCAAAATGATCCCCAACAAAATTCGTTATGACCTTCTTAGTCACAGCCTTATGGGAAGTAGCTTCAAACCATTTTGTGAAGTACTCTATAGCCACCTAAATGAACATATGTCTGTTTGAAGTGGCAAGTTCAATTGGTCTGATGACATCCATGCCTCGAGCAAAGAAAGGCTAAGGTGAACTCGTTACATTGAGTTCATTGGGTAGCACCCGTATCATATTAGCATGTACCTTGCACTAGTGGTACTTCTGAACATATTTGACGCAGTATGTTTCCATAGTCATCAAAAAATACCCAGCCCTTAATATCTCCTTGGCCAGAACAAACTCGTTCATGCAAGTACGACTGTAACAACCCGATGGGCCGTTTTGCGTTATAGGACCCCGTGCCCCTAAATGATATTTCCTGTAGTTGCTTTTACTGATTTATGACTTGCGAGGACGGGTGGTTCGAGATTTGGAGGAGTTTGGAGTGGTATAAGAACACTTAGTTCCTTAAGGTTGGCCTTAAAGGCAAAGTTTGACTTTGGTCAACATTTTTAGTAATTGACCTCGAAATCGAGATTTGAAGGTTTCGGTGGGTTGGTAGGATGATTTCGGACTTGGGCATATGTTCGGAACGGGTTTTGGATGACCCGGGAGTGTTTCGGCGCCAAATAGTGAAATAAGAGTTTCCTTAAGTTCAAATTGAGGTTTGGAACGTGTTTTTGTGTTATCGAGGTCCAAACAGAATTCGAAGACCGGGAATAGTTCTGTTATGTCATTTATGACTTGATCGCGAATCTTGGTGTCATTCCGAGAAGTATAGGTAGGTTCGGCGTGTTGAAAGCGAATTCTAGAACTTGAAGTTCAAAGTTTGATTCAATTATGTTTTGGGGTCAGATTCTTAGTTTCGTTATTGTTTTTCGCGTTTCGAGAATTCAGTGAGTCCGTATCATGAATACATACTTGTCAGTGCCTTTGGACGGGGTCCCGGAGGGCTCAGATGAGTTTCGGACCCCTCATAGCTAAATGCTAAACACTAGATTTTCACAGTCTGGTTTCCTTCATTGCGTTCACGGATGTACTCACGCGTTTGCATAGAAGGAGTTGGGCAGGGGTGAAATTACCCAATGCATTCGCATAGGCGCGTCTTGTTCGCATAGGGTAAAGCAGTGGGCCAGCTCAGCTTTTGCTCTCTGCGTTCGCACCATCCCCACCACGTTCGCATAGGTCTAGCTCTGCTAGCCTCCGCGTTCGCATTACCCTCCGTGTTCGCATAGAAGGGCCTCAGGGTACCTGGCCATTTGGCCTTCACGAACGCACTGCCCCTGCTGTGTTCGCATATAAGGGGCAGCTGGGCAGTGTGATTTAAAAATCGGACTTAGTCATTTCTTCACCATTTGTTTGTCCATCTTTGACGATTTTGAGAGCTTGCAAGAAGAGATTTGACCTAGCTATTGTAAGGTAAGTAATTACCACTATAAATTAAGTTTAATACTAGAAGTCTTAGGTAGATTAACACATTAAATTACTAGAAATCATGGGTTTAGAGTGAAACATAGGTTTTTGATAAAAACTGGGAAAATTCCAAGGAATTAGTTATGGAATAATAAAAAAACTATATAATATTGATCCTTAGACTATGGGTGATTATTTCCTTTGAAAGTTTCAAGAATCCGAGCATGTGGGGCCGGGGGTGTATTTTGGGATTTGCAATTTAGTTTGAGATAATACTTTAAATAGAGGAATTTCATATAGGAATTTCTTTTGAGTATAGATTTATTTATTTATCCACTATTTGGCTAGTTTCGAGTCCACGGGCAACGAATTTGGAGTTTCGGGCGCGTTCTTCACCCGGGAAGTAGACTTGACACGAGGTAAGTCTCCTTTCGAATCTTGTAAGGGGGAATTGTCTCCATAGGCGAAGTAATTAAGTCTATGTAATTAATTATGGGGACAACGTACATACAAAGTGACGAGAGTCCATGCGTAATGACTATTCTTGATATGTCCGGGTAGTTAGTTTCACACCATGCCTTGTGAATTTCATAATTTAATTATATGCTTTGTAATTCCTTCGTATGCAAATTTGTTTCATGAAGTTTTCCTATTAGGTGTTTTTAGACGAATGATTATTATTTTTGGAAAAAGAATTTAAAGGAAAATGTTATGTTTATGTGTGACCGCTTCGCAATATATATATATTCCGTGAGCAGAGTGATTCTTTACACTACTCTCATGGGAGCGGGCCGTACGCCACTATTATGGTATCCCAAATTGTACCTTCTAATATATTGTGTGCATGCTACTTGTTTGATGTTATTTATGACTTAAAACTGTTAAATGACTTGAAAGAACAGATTTGAAATTTGTATGTTGGAGTTTTGACTCGAAATAGGTTTCAAAAATATGTTATATATTCATTGTTCTATTATCCATGTGTACTTGTTACTCTCTTTAATTTATACACCTAAATATACTGTTTGGACCCTAGTAAGTGCCAAGTCGACATCTCGTCACTACTTCTTCGAGATTAGACTGGATACTTACTAGGTACATATTATTTATGTACTCATGCTACGCTATGTACTTAATTTTACAGGTTCTGAGGCAGGTACATCTTGGTATTAGTCCGGAGCTCGTCCCTGATATTTGCGTGGTCCAGACTTCACGGTGAGATGCTCCTCTTTACGACACTCGGCAGCATTATGGAGTCTTCCTTTGTTATTCTGTCTATTCTTTTCAGACAGTAGGACTGTCACGACCCAAATCCTAATTCAGGTCGCGATGGCGCCTAACAGCGGGGTTAGGCAAATCGATAAAACTTTCACTAAGTGATAACCTTCCCATCCGATCAAACAAGTCATTGGTTACCAGTTTATAACAACTAACATGATACTAGCCTTGAGTGAAGGTAAAATCAGAGTAGATACAAGGCCGAAATAAAACATACACATAGATATACATCCCAAAACCCCAAAAAAATATATACCGCATGTGTGTCAGGAACTAGTGTCACGGGCAACTACTGAATATACAATGACTACAACATATACAGGGTCTCAGTCTGAATGAAATAGACAGAGAGCATAACAAAAGAAACTCCAGGGTGCTGCTAGGAAGTCGCCAGGAAAGCAGCTCTTCGTGAAGTATGACCACGCTATCAATATCTGGCACCGGCCTGAAAATCAGATTGACCAGCCTCCGGACCTGTACAGTCAAGTACAGAAAAGGAAAGAGGGTGCAGCATGAGTACATATATATAAATATGTACCCAGTGAGTATCCCGTCTAATCTCGAAGAAGTAGTGACGAGAGGTCGACTCGATACTCACTAAGGTCCAACAGTCGTAAAGTAAGCAGGATGTAAAGAAAACTATAGGCAAGTAAAACAAATAATCAAGTACATCAATATCCGGCATCAAATAACAATCTCAAATCAAACAAGTTTGGTATCCGTCGTGGCGTACGGCCCGCTCCCATATGGTACTCAATTTCGCCGTGGCGTACGACCCGATCCCACCCTGGTAGTCTCAATCTCGCTGTGGCGTACGGCCCGATCCCACCATGGTAGTCTCAATCTCGCTGTGGCGTACGACCCGATCCCACCCTAGTAGTCTCAATCTCGCTGTGGCGTACGACCCGATCCCACAATATAATCAATCATCACTCTTTCGTGGCGTACGACCCGATCCCATAATATAATCAATCATCACTATGTCGTGGCATACGACCCGATCCCATAATATAATCAATCATCACTCTGCCTTGATTCTCTTATCACACTTAAATCAAGCCAAGCATCACAACGTTCAAAGACAACAATACCAATCACACAAGTATAGAAGTCATATCTATGCTACAACAGGGTAAAACAATGAGCATGTTGTGTCCTAACTACCCGGACGAACCAGTAATAGCCACAACGTACGGACTCTCGTCACTCGGTGCGTATGTAGCCCCCAAACAAGATCACATAGAAAAAAAGGTTACCTAGAGGGATAGTTTTCCTCTTACGAGGTTAGAAAGGAGACTCACCTCGATAAAAGCACTCCTCAGACCAAGGACCGGATCAAAAGATGCGCCTGAAATTCCGAAACTACTCTTGACGGCTCACAACTAGCTAAACATCGCATAATTGAGTCAATTCATGCTCCAGGAATAAGAATTAACAAGAAATTTCAAAAATATAGTATTCTTGAAGGTTTTTGAAATTTCGACCCCGGGCCCACGTATTCGGATATTGAAAAATTCTCGAAGGAATGAATTACCCGAAGCCTAAGGATCGTAATTACCTAATTTATTTAGGAATTCATGGCTAAAAAGGGATAATTCACTAATTATCAAAGCCCTAGGAATTTCTACCCAATTTTCCCATGATTTGATATTTTAATAGATAACTAGTTAGATTTCCATAATAAATTCATGAATAAGAGAGAAAATCAAACTAACCTGGGAGGACTTGACCTTGGACAGCTTTTCCTTAGCTTTGAGGAGCTCTAATGGAGGTTGGGTATTGAATAATGAAGAAGAACCCCGTAGTTGGACATTTAAATACTACCCAGGAAAACCTTCACTGCGATCGCGACATCAGGCCTGCGATCGTAGAGACCAAGCTGCCGGACCACTGCGATCACGGCTGGAGGTCTGCGATCGCGGAGAACAAATGGTCCTGGGCCCCAAACGACACTATGTGATCGCATAGATGGGGCCTGCGATCGCGGAGAGGGGGGAGTTAGGCTTATGCGATCACAGGAGTGAGGTCTGCGATCGCAGAGAGTGGGGGAAGACACTTATGCGATCGCAGGGTGATGTCTGCGATCGCAGAGAACAAAATTTAGCCCAGAAGAAATCCCTCTCTGCGATCTCAATCATCCCTCTGCGATTGCGGAGAAGGAAACCAGACAGGAATTTTTTGGTTCTTCTAACTTAGCTCCCGGGGGTGTAAAACACCCCCGAGCCCCCCGGGACCCCGTCCAAAAGCACCGGCAAGTCTGTATTCATGATACGGACTCGCTCGAACTTTCGGAACATGAAAAACAACAACAAAACTCAGAATCAAACCCCAAAACGAAATTAATCAAACTTAAGAACTTGAAATTCTAGAATTCATTACATTGCGCCGAACGAGTGTATACTACTCGGAATGAACCCAAATTTTGCAGACAAGTCATAATGACTATACAGAACTATTGCCGGTCCCAGAATTCCATTCGGACCCCGATAGCATGAAGTCCCGTTCCAGGCCAAATTCTAAACTTAAGGAAATCCTGATATCCATTTCGGGCGCCGAAACGCTCCCGGGTCATCAGAAACCCGAGCCGAACATACGCCCAAGTCCGAAATCATCATACGGAGCTACTGGAGCTTTCAGAACTCGATTTCGAAGTCGTTTGCTTAAAATGTTGACCAAAGTTAAACTTGGCCAAATAGGCCAACCTTAAGGAACCAAGTGTTCCTAAACCATCCAATTCATTCCCAAATCCTGAACCACCCGCTCCCGCGAGTCATAAAGCACGAATAGACGCTATGGAAGGTTTAATTTAAGGAAACAAGATCTTAATGCGCAAAACGACCGGCTGGGTCGTTACATTCTCCCTCTCTTAAATAAACGTTCGTCCTCGAACGGGACTAGAATCGTACCTTGAGTGCTGAATAGCTAAGGATATCTACTCTGCATGTCCTGCTCGGACTTCCAAGTCGCCTCCTCAACTAGTTGGCCCCTCCACTGCACCTTAACTGCAGTAACTGTCTTAGACCTCAACTGGCGGTGCTGTCCATCAATAATGGCCACTGGCTCCTCCTCGTAGCCCAACGTCTCATCTAACTGGATAGTGATGTAATCAACCATGTGAGAGAAGTCGGCGTGATACCTCCTGAGCATGGAAACGTGAAAAACTGGATGAACTCCTGATAAGTCTAGAGGTAGAGCAAGCTCATAAGCAACCTCTCCAACCCGATTCAACACCTCGAAAGGACCTATAAACCTGGGGTTCAAGGTCCGAGGCAACCCAACCACGAAGTCCATAGTGATACGCTCCCATTTCCACTGAGGAATGGGCATCTGCTGAAACAAGCCTCCTGGCCGCTGATGCTCGTACTTAACCTGCTGACAATTAAGACACCTAGCCACATGCTGAACAATGTCTTTCTTCATCCGCCTCCACCAGTAGTGCTGCTTCAAATCACGAAACATCTTTGTTGCTCCTGGATGAATAGAATACCGAGAAATGTGCGCCTTTGCTATAATCCTCTCCCTCAGGCCGTCAACATCAGGAACACACAATCGACCCTAGAGCCGCAGAACACCATCCTCGCCTAAAGTAATCTCCTTTGACCTGCCCTGGACCACCGTATCCTAAGCTCTGCTAGACGTGGATCATAAAACTGTCGAACCTTAATCTCTCCCAATAATGAAGACTGAGAAACCACATGAGCTAGAACTCGACGAGGCTCAGAAAGATCCAATCTCACCAGGAAATTGGCCAAGGACTGAATGTCCAATGCTAAAGGTCTCTCCTCGGCTGCAATGTAGGACAAACTACCCATAACAGCTGCCCGCCTGCTCAAAACATCCGCCACTACATTTGCCTCGCTCGGATGATACATAATAGTAAGATCGTAGTCCTTTAATAACTCAATCCACCTTCGCTGCCTCAAATTAAGGTCCCTCTACTTAAGCAGGTACTGCAGGCTGCGGTGGTCAGTATAAACCTCACAAGATACACCATATAGATAATGCCTCCATATCTTCAGAGCATGAACAATCGCCGCCAACTCCAAATCATGCACAAGGTAATTCTTTTCATGAGCCTTCAGCTGGCGCGAAGCATAAGCAATAGTCTTGCCATCCTGCATCAGCACACACCCCAACCCAACGCGTGAAGCATCGCAATACACTGTATACACTCCAGACTCAGAAGTGAATGATAAAACTGGTGGTGAAGCCAATGCTGATTTGAGCTTCTGAAAGCTTGCCTCACAATCGTCGGAACACTGAAATGGAGCATTCTTCTAAGTCAATCTAGTCAATGGGGCTGCAATAGAAGAAAACCCCTCCACGAACCGACGATAGTAGCCTGCTAAACCTAGAAAACTCCTGATCTCTGAAGCTGAAGTAGGACGTGGCCAACTCTAAACTGCCTTAATCTTCTGCGAATCAACCTTGATACCCTCACCTGAAACAACATGCCCCGGAAATGCCTCAGACTCCAGCCAAAACTCGTACTTGGAGAACTTAGCATATATCTTCTGCTCTCGCAAGGTCTGAAGTACAACTCTCAAATGATGCTCGTGCTCTCCCAGGCTCCGTGAGTAGATCAATATATCATCAATGAAAACAATAACGAAGGAGTCGATATACGGCATGAATACCGTATTCATCAAGTCCATAAATTATGTTGGGGCATTAGTCAAGCCAAAGGACATCACTAAGAACTCAAAGTGGCCATATCTGGTACGAAATGCAGTCTTCGGGACATCAGAAGCCCGAATCTTCAACTGGTGGTAACCTGACCTCAGATCAATTTTAGAGAACACACGAGCACCCTGTAGCTGGTTAAACAAATCATCAATGCGCGGCAGAGGATACTTGTTCTTGATGGTCGCTTTATTCAATTGGCGGTAGTCAATACATATCCGCATAGACCCATCCTTCTTCTTCACAAATAGGACTGGAGCACCCCACGGCGACACACTAGGCCTAATGAATCCCTTGGCCAACAACTCCTCAAGCTGCTCCTTCAGTTCCCTTAGCTCCTTAAGGGCCATACGATAGGGAGGAATAGAAATAGGCTGAGTATCTGGAGCCAAATCAATGCAGAAATCTATATCTCGATCTGGAGGCATGCTTGGAAGGTCTGAAGGAAACACATCCGGAAACTCTCGAACAACAGGCACTGAATCAGTGGTAGGAGACTGGGCGATGGTGTCCCACACGTAAGCAAGACAGACACCCCTTCTCGACGATATGCCGAGCTCTCATGAAGGTAATGACCCGGCTGAAGGCACTAACTGAAGAACCCCTCCACTCTAACCTTGGCGACTCAGGCATGTCTAATGTAATTGTCTTGGCATGGCAGTCCAAGACAGCATGATGAGGAGATAGCCAATCCATGCCCAAAATAACCTCGAAATCAACCATATCAAGCAACAACAGGTCGGCTCTGGTCTTAAATCCACAGAAAGTAATCACACAAGACCGGTAGACCCGGTCTACCATTACATAGTCGCCCACAGGAGTGGATACATACAAGAGAGAACCCAAAGACTCACAAATAACATCTAGAGAATGGGCAAATAATGCTGAAACATATGAATATGTAGACCCTGGATCAAATCGCACTGAAGCCTCTCTACCACAGACCGAAATAAGACCTGTAATCACAGCATCTGATGCCACTACGTCTGCCCTGGCTGGAATAGCATAAATTCTGGCTGGAGCTCCCGATGACTGAGCTCCCCCAGGATGAGCTGGAGCTAAACGACGCCCGTCCTGGATGGCCTACCCCTCTAGGGAGACCCCTGCCAACCTGACCTCCACCCCTAGGTGGTAGTGCTGCTGGTGCTGTAATCATAGGCTGCTGGCTCTACTGCACGGCCTTGCCCTGATACTTGGGACAAAACCTATATGTGTGACCCAAATCTCCACACTCGAAGCAACCCCCTGGCACTACTGCTCGCTGCCGTGAAGAGGAGGAACCTTGAATAGCTGAAGAGCGGTGTGAATCCTCTGGTAAAGCACTGGGATAAGAACTGGAGGATCTTTGATGGCTAGAATAACTGATGGGTGCACTCTGGATGGCTGGAGGAGGATAGGAGCGCTCTGGCATGGCGCTAAACTGGGGCCTGACTTAAACAACCCTAGGAGGTACTGGAGGTGCTGGATAGGAAGTCCTGCTGAACTATAAACCTCCGTACTGACCCCTGTCCCTAGCTGGAGCCCCTCTGAAGTCACCTGTGAAGCTGGGCCTCTTATCTTGCTGACCCTGCACTCTACTCCTCGCACGGTAACCCTCGATACATCGAGCTATCTCGACCACAAGCTGATATGGGGTACCCATCTCTACCTCTCTGGCCATGGAAGTCCTGATACCCGGATGTAAGCCTGCCACAAACCGTCGAACCCTCTCAGCATATGTGGGCAATATCATGAGAGCATGGCGAGACAACTCTGAGAACCTGGCCTCATAATCTTACACAGACATCTGCCCCTGCTCTGACCTCTCAAACTGAACCCGCATCTCCTCCCTCTAAGACGGTGGAATATATCGGTCCAAGAATAACTGAGTAAACTACTCCCAAGTAACCGGTGGAGACCCTGCAGACATATCGAGTACATAAGACTGCCACCAGCGGCGAGCTCTGCCCTTAAGCTGAAATGTCGTGAAATCTACCCCATGTGAATCTAATATCCTCATGTTGTGCAGTCTATCCCTGCACCTCTCGATAAAATCATGTGCATCCTCTCCCCGCTCACCCCCGAAGGTCGGAGGGCGAAGTTGGGTCCATCTACCCAGCAGCTTCTGCTGGTCTATCTCTGCAACTGGCCTGGGCTCTAGTGCTGTCACCCCAGGCTGAACCCCAATCACTGGTGGAATATCTGGAGTACGATGTACTGCCGCTGCTGGTCCTGTAGCCTGAGCGGTAGGGGTTTGAACTCCACTTCCTGCCTGAGAAGCAGCAGGATCTGATGGAAGTACCCCCGTCTGTGACATAATATCCATGAACCTCAACATACGGCCCATGACCTCCTGGAAGCCCGGCGCCGTCATAAAATCAGCTGGTGGTGGAACTACTGGAGGCAGCTCATCCTGCTCCTCAACATAAGGATCCTCAATCGGTGCAACCGGTACAGCTCTGGGACGCCCTCGCCCCTTACTACGAACAGGAGCCCTGCCCCTGCCCCTACCATAACCTCGAGCGGCGGGGGTAGCAGCCTCCCCTAGATCAAGAACATGTGAAGCACGCGTCCTCACAATCTGTGAGAGAATAGAAGAATAGGTTTGAGTACATCATCGGTTGCACGATAGGATATGAACAAATGGAGTTTCTTAACGCCCTATAGCCTCCTGAAGATAAGTACAGACGTCACCGTACCGATACGCAAGACTTTACTGGGTTTGCCTGTGACTCGTGAGACTACGTGAACCTAAAGCTCTGATACATCGTTGTCACGACCCAAATCCTAATTCAGGTCGCGATGGCGCCCAACAGCGGGGTTAGGCAAGCCGATAAAACTTTCACTAAGTGATACCCTTCCCATTCGATCAAACAAGTCAATGGTTACCAGTTCATAACAACTAACATGATACTAGCCTTGAGTGAAGGTAAAATCATAGTAGATACAAGGCCGAAATAAAACATACACATAGATATACATCCCAAAACCCCAAAAATATATATACCGCGTGTGTGCCAGGAACTAGTGTCACGGGCAACTACTGAATATACAATGACTACAACATATACAGGGTCTCAGTCTGAATGAAATAGACATAGAGCATAACAAAAGAAACTCCAGGGTGCTGCTAGGAAGTCGCCGAAAAAGCAGCTCACCGTGAAGTATGACCACGCTATTAATATTCAGCACCGACCTGAAAATCAGATGACTAGCCTCCGGACCTGTACAGTCAAGTACAAAAAAGGAAAGAAAGTGCAACATTAGTACATATATATAAATATGTACCGAATGAGTATCCCATCTAATCTCGAAGAAGTAGTGACGAGAGGTCGACTCGATACTCACTAAGGTCCAATAGTCGTAAAGTAAGCAGGATGCAAAGAAACCTAAAGGCAAGTAAAACAAATAATCAAGTACATCAACATCCGGCATCAAATAACAATCTCAAGTCAAACAAGTTTGGTATCCGTCGTGGCGTACGGCCCGCTCCCATATGGTACTCAATCTCGCCGTGGCATACGGCCCGATCCCACCCAGGTAGTCTCAATCTCACTGTGGCGTACGGCCCGCTCCCATATGGTACTCAATCTCGCCGTGGCATACGGCCCGATCCCACCCAGGTAGTCTCAATCTCACTGTGGCGTACGGCCCGATCCCACCCTTGTAGTCTCAATCTCGTCGTGGCGTACGACGTGATCCCACCCTGGTAGTTTCAATCTCGCCGTGGCGTACGGACCGATCCCTTAATATAATCAATAATCACTCTGCCGTGGCGTACGACCCAATCCCATAATATAATCAATCATCACTCTGTCGTGGCGTATGGCCCGATCCCATAATATAATCAATCATCACTCTGCCATGATTCTCTTATCACACTTAAATCAAGCCAAGCATCACAACGTTCAAAGACAACAATACCAATCACACAAGTATACAAGTCATATCTATGCTATAACAGGGGAAAACAACGAGCATGTTGTGTCCTAACTACCCGGTCGAAGCAGTAATAGCCACTACGTACGGACTCTCGTCACTCGGTGCATACGTATCCCCCAAACAAGATCACATAGCAAACAAGGTTACCTAGAGGGACCGTTTCCCTCTTACGAGGTTAGAAATGAGACACTAACCTCGATAAAAGCACTCCTCGGACCAAGGACTGTATCAAAAGATGCGCCCGAAATTCTGAAACTACTCTTGACGGCTCACAACTAACCAAACATAGCATAATTGAGTCAATTCATGCCCCAGGAATAAGAATTAACAACAAATTTAAGAAATATAGTATTCTTGAAGGTTTTAGAAATTTTGACCCCGGGCCCACGCGTTTGAATTTTGAAAAATTCTTGAAGGAATGAATTACCCGAAGCCTAAGGATCGTAATTACCTAATTCATTTAGGAATTCATGTCTAAAAAGGGATAATTCACTAATTATCAAAGCCCTAGCAATTTCTATCCAATTTTCCCATGATTTTATATTTTAATAGATAACTAATTAGATTTCCATAATAAATTCATGAATTAGAGAGAAAATCATACTAACCTGGAAGGACTTGACCTTGGACAGCTTTTCCTTAGCTTTGACGAGCTCTAATGGAGGTTGGGTATTGAATAATGAAGAATAATCCCGTAATTGGACATTTAAATACTTCCCAAGAAAACCTTCACTGCGATCGCGGCATCAGGCCAGCGATCGCAGACACCAAGCTGCCGGACCACTGCGATCGCGGTTGGAGGTCTGCGATCGCGGAGAACAAATGGTCCTGGGCCCCAAACGACACTATGTGATCGCATAGATGGGGCCTGCTATCGCGGAGAGTGGGGAGTTAGGCTTATGTGATCGCAAGAGTGAGGTCTGCGATCGCAGAGAGTGGGGGAAGAGACTTATGCGACCGCAGGGTGATGTCTGCGATCGCGGTGAAGGAAACCAGACATGAATTTTCTCGTTCTTCTAACTTAGCTCCCGGGGGTCGGAAACAACCCCGAGCTCCCTGGGACCCCGTCAAAAAGTACCGGCAAGTCTGTATTCATGATATGGACTGGCTCGAACTTCCGAAACATGAAAAACAACAACGGAATTCAGAATCAAACCAAAAAACCAAATTAATCAAACTTAAGAACTTGAAATTCTAGAATTCATTACATTACGCCGAACGGGTCTATACTACTCGGAATGACCCCAAATTTTGCAGACAAGTCATAAATTAATATACGGAACTATTGCCTATCCTGGAATTCCATTCGGACCATAGCATGAAGTCCCGTTCCATGCCAAATTCTAAACTTAAGGAAATCCTGATTTCCATTTCGGGCGCCGAAATGCTCCCGGGTCATCAAAAACCCGAGCCGAACATACGCCCAAGTCCGAAATCATCATACGGAGCTATTGGAGCTGTCAGAACTCGATTCCGAAGTTGTTTTCTCAAAATGTTGACCGAAGTAAAACTTGGCCAAATAGGCCAACCTTAAGGAACCAAGTATTCCTAAACCATCCAATTCATTCCCAAATCCTGAACCACCCACTCCCGCGAGTCATAAAGCACAAATAGCCTCTATGGAAGGTTTCATTTAAGGAAACGGGATCTTAATACGCAAAACGACCGGCTGGATCGTTATAAGGACAGTCTATGTATTCTTTTGTTTTTACTCTACTAGTAGGCCTGTAGACTTGTGACACTAGTTCCTGGCACACACGTTAGTGGACATTATTTTGGGATGTAAATATTAATTTATGACTTTTATGGCTATTTTTTTTTAACATTGCCCAAGTTTTCCGTGTTTACTTAATGTCTTAAATCTAAAACAAGTAAGTGTTAGAAATGTTTTTGGTAAATTAAATGAAACTCACTAGTAGATTGATGTTGGCTTGCCTGACTACGGCG
Organism: Nicotiana undulata; assembly: GCA_005239495.1. NCBI lineage: Eukaryota > Viridiplantae > Streptophyta > Magnoliopsida > Solanales > Solanaceae > Nicotiana > Nicotiana undulata. The sequence continues at coordinate 36,641 of ML251802.1, forward strand.
TTGGGCGCCATCGCGACCTAAGTTAAGATTTGAGTCGTGACAACATGGTAAATGCTAATCACCAGATTTTCGGACCCCTCAGATCGAAATGCTAAATACCATATTTTCATAGTCTGGTTTCCTTCTATTCGTTCACGGGTGTACTCACGCGTTCGCATAGAAGGAGTTGACAGGGGTGAAATTACCCTTTGCGTTCGCATAGGCTCGTCGCGTTCGCATAGGGTAAAGCAGTGGGCCACCTCAGCTTTTGCTCTCTGTGTTCGCATCATCCCCACCATGTTCGCGTAGGTATAGCTCAGCTAGCCTCCGCGTTCGCATGACCCTACGCATTCGCATAGAAGGGCCTCAGGGGGCCTGGCCATTTGGCCTTCGCGAACGGACTGCACCTGCTGCATTCGCATATAAGGGGCAGCTGAGCAGAGTGATTTAAAAACGGGACTTAGTCATTTCTTCACCATTTTTTCTTCCATCTTTGACGATTTTGAGAGCTTAGAAGAAGGTATTCGACCTAGCAACTGTAAGGTAAGTAATTTCCACTATAAATTAAGTTTAATACTTGAATTCTTAGGTAGATTAACACATTAAATTAGTAGAAATCATGGGTTTAGAGTAAAACCTCAATTTTTGATATAAAAAAAAGGAAATTTCCAAGGAATTAGTTATGGAACTATGCAAAAACTGTATAATATTGATCCTTAGGCTATGAGTGATTATTTCCTTTGAAAATTTCCGAAATCTGAGCATGTGAGCCCGGGGGTGTATTTTGGAATTTTTCAATTTAGGTTGAGATAATCATTTAGATAGAGGAATTTCATACTTTTGAGTATAGATTGATTTATTTATGCAATATTTGGCTAGTTTCGAGTCCTTGGGCGACGAATTTGGAGTTTCGGGCACGTTCTTGACCCGGGAAGTAGACTTGACACGAGGTAAGTCTCTTTTCTAACCTTGTAATAGGGAATTGTCCCCATAGGCGAAGTAATTAACTATATGTAATTAATTGTTGGGACTACATACGTACGAAGTGACGAGAGTCCGTGCATAGTGACTATTCTTGATATGTCCGCGTAGTTAGGTTCACACCATGCCTTGTGAATTTCATAATTTAATTATATGCCTTAAAATTCCTTCGTATGCAAATTTGTTTCATGAAGTTTTCCTAATAGGTGTTTTCAGAGGAATCATTATTATTTTGGGAAAAAGAATTTAAAGGAAAATGTTATGTTTATTTGTGACCGCTTCGCAATATATATATTCCGCGAGCGGAGTGATTCTTTCCACCACTCTCATTGGAGCGGGTCGTACGCCACGGTAGGTTAATAGATGCATCTATGGTTCACCTCATTCGACCCTGCGGCAGTGCACATTTACTATTATGTTGTCCCAAATCGTACCTTCTAATATATTGTGTGCATGCTACTTGTTTGATGTTATTTATGACTTAAAAACTGTTAAATGACTTGAAAGAATAGATTTAAAATTTTTGTGTTGGAGTTTTGACTCGAAATAGGTTTTGCAAATATGCTAGATATTCGTTGTTCTATTATCCATGTATACTTGTTACTCTCTTTAATTTATACACCTAAATATACTGTTTGGACCTTAGTAAGTGTCAAGTCGACCTCTCGTCACTACTTCTTCGAAATTAGACTGGATACTTACTGGGTACATATTATTTATGTACTCATGCTACGCTCTGTACTTAATTGTACAGGTTCTGAGGCAGGTATATATGGGTATCAGTCCGGAGCTCGTCCCTTATATTTTCCTGGTCCAGACTTCACGGTGAGTTGCTCCTCTTGACGACACTCGACAACACTATGGAGTCTTCTTTTGTTATACTATCTATTCTTTTCAGACAGTAGGACAATCTATGTATTCTTTTATTTTTACTCTACTAGTAGGCTAGTAAACTTGTGACACTATTTCCTGGCACACACGTTAGTAGATATTATTTTGGGATGTAAAAATTAAATTATGACTTTTATGGCAATTTCTGTTTAAGATTGCCTAAGTTATCCGTGTTTACTTAATGTCTTAAATATAAATCAAGTAAGTGTTGGAAATGTTTTTGGTAAATTAAATGAAACTCACTAGTAGATTGATGTTGGCTTGCCTGACTACGGTGTTGGGCGCCATCGCGACCTGAGTTAAGATTTGGGTCGTGACAACGACAATATTTTAGTGTTCTTGGTAGCCCATTCTCGTAGTACTTGGTGTACCATTAGATCAGAATCTACGATTACTAGCAACTCCTGAAAATTCACGTCGATGGTCAACCTGAGTCCTAGTATGCAGGTCTCGTATTTCACCATATTATTGGTGCACGGGAACCTGAGCTTTGCGGATACCGGATAATGTTGACTGGTTATTGATACTAAAATAGCACCGATGCCCACTCCTTGAAAGTTTTTTGCTCCGTCGAAAAACATCCTCCAACCATCATATGTTTCGGCAATATCCTCACCTACAAATGACACATCTTTGTCGGGAAAATACGTCTTCAATGGTATGTATTATCCGTCGGCTTTCTTTACCAAATGATCGGCCAATGCTTGCCCAGCCTTCTGAGTCGCATAAATCATGTCGAACTAACGTATCAATATCTGCCACTTTGCTAACTTACCAGTAGGCATGGGTTTCTAAAAATTGTATTTTAGTGGATCCATCCTTGATATGAGATATGTAGTGTACGCACAAAAATAATGTCTTAATTGCTAGGCCATCCATGTCAAAGCATAACAAGTGCGCTCTAGCCAAGAGTAAAGGGCCCCGTAAAGTGTGAACTTCTTACATAGAGAGTATATTGCCTGCTCCTTCCTCCTAATTTCATCATGTTGCCCCAGAAACTAAATGCTCCATCTATCACGGACAGATATAGTAGCAGAGGTCTTTCTGGATTGAGTGAGACCAACACGCGCGCCTTAGAAAGGTACTCCTTGATTTTGTCGAAAGGTTTTTGACATTTTTCGGTTAAACTTGTCACAACATCTTGCCTCATCATCTTGAATATCAGCTCACATACCACTGTCTACTATGGTATTACATGGCTGATATAATTGAGATGTCATAGAAAGCATATCACATCCTTCTTGTTCTTTGGTGGTGACAATTCTTGAATAGCTTTGTTTTTGGATGGGTCTAGCTCAATACCACTGCGACAGACAATGAATCCTAGCAACTTCCAAACTGGGACTCTGAAAGCACATTTTGCAGGTTTCAACTTCAAATTGTATTTTCGAAGTCGGTCGAAAAACTTCCTAAGGTCTCTATGTGATCTGAACTTCTCTTAGATTTGATGATAACATCATCCATGTACACCTGTATCTGTTTGTGTATCATATGGTGGAAAAGAGTTTTCATATCCCTCATGTAGGCAACGACAAAATTCTTCAAAACAAGTGGCATCATTTTGTAACAATATATCCCCCATGGCATGATTAAGGCTGTCTTTTTCGCGTGCTTCTCGTCCATCCAAAACTGGTGGTATCATGTGAAGTAATCCACAAAGGATTGGAGTTCATACTTGGATAAGTTGTCAATTAGTATGTGTATGTTGGGCAACAGGAAAAGGACTTGCTCTGTTCAGATCTCGATAGTCAACATGCATATTGACTTTCCCATCTTTCTTCGGAACCAACAGAATAATGGCTAACCAGGTCGGTTATTCGACCACTCGAAGGAGCCGGGCTTTGATTTTTTTTTGTAACCTCCGCCTTTATCCGCAGACTCATATCTAGCTTGAATTTTCTAAGCTTCTTCTTTAGCGGTGGATGCATGGGGTTGGTAGGTAGCTTGTGAGCTACTATGGATGCGCTTAACCCAGTCAAGTTTTCAGAGGACCATATGAAAATATCCTCATATTCCTTTAGAAACCTGATATAATATTCCTTCTCTAATAGTGATAGATGAATGCATATGCTAGTTTCTTTCTCTGTTTCAGTATCCCTTAATTAACTGCCTCTGTTTCTTCCAACTTGGACTTTGGTTTGCTTTCAAAATTCTCAACTTCTTTGCTAATTTCCTCATGTATTATGTAATCTTCTAAATCTGCCGAATCACTTTCCCGGTGTTGCATTGTCTTATTACATGTCACAGTCGTAGGTTCATCAGGATGTGTATTAATTACGCTGAAATGAATGTAGAAAGATAATAATAAATAAACAAAAAGCAATAACGTATTAATAAAACATAAAATTATCAACATGTATGACTCGATGGCTCAATTAATTATTTCAAAATAGAACACTGAAAATGTCGTAAATGTTCTAAAATGTTTAAAAATAAGTCATAGTAGTTCTGCCAAGGCTACCCAAGTACTCAGCGAGCCTGGGACGCTGCAGCGGTCTAGTTCTTGAGAACAGTTTCTTCTCCCACTATCTAAATAACAAGGTCTTCCTCCTCCATCCTCCTAAAAAATCGCACTGCGGTCCATATCTCCCTCCTTCAGAAAAAGCCCCCTCATACCGGACCAAAACTCGTCTTCCTAGGAACCCCAAATCATGTCAGTTTGGTAGAATGTGTGGTGCTGTGGTTGTATGGGTTGTTTTAACGGATAGTAATCGGTGTGCCACGGCGGTATCCAATCCTAGTATTCTTGCATAGTATATTCATACCCGAGTCCAGAGGTTGTGCCATGATACTGTGATCGTATCGGTTACGTGATCCTCTGAAGTTTACAACCACACCAATATGCTTTCTATCTTATTTCTCCACAATTGATCCTTCACAATTGCGTTTACTCGCTTAATACAATGATGTGTTTCTCCTCCCAATTTCCTCATATTTTCGATGACTGGCACTGTCTTGTTGGTGTAAATAGGGTTGCTTCCATCTCCATAAACCATAACCTCCTGATGATTCCACTAAAACTTCAAAACATGGTTCAAGGTAGAAGCGACTGCCCCAGGTGCGTGTATCCACAGTCTTCCACACAACAGTTTGTAGGTGGCAGATATTTCTAGCACTTTGAATTTGATTTCAAACCAGGTCGAGCCCATCTATAGACCAATGTTGATTTCTTCTACAGTGGCTCTCTCAGATCCATCGAATTCCTTCAAATTCATGATTTCCATCTGTATCTCAAGCACGCCTTTAACTAATATTTTCACAGCGATATGTTTAGGCTCGAACCTCCATGTATCAGGACTCGGGCAATGAACTTATCTGCAAATTGCACAATGGTGTGGAATGTTTTGATGTGGATCAAGCCTTCTGGCAGTAAGTCATCTTCGTGGAAAGTAATTTTTTTTTGACCCCGCTAGTGATATCGGCGGGCGCATAAGCTTCAATTAACACTTTCATCAAGGCATTATGGCGCACATTTGATTATTGCAACAGTGACAAAAGGGATATTTTGGGCGGGAGTCTTGTTTAGGTGATCAACAACAGAGTATTCATGTACCTTCCTCCAAAGATTGCCAGTGTCCGTCTCAAGGACAGTTGGTTTAGATGCAGTTTCTTTGCTCGTTCCTCCTAGATTCTTAGGTGTGTAAACCATGCCAACACCTCTCTCTTCCATTTTGGCTTTTCCTTTTATTCTTGCCTCTGCAACATAATCACATGGGACGACATGATACTTATAAGACGGTTTGGGAGCTAGCATCACGGTGAGGGGCGTAGCTACCTCGACCTGAAACATTGTTGGGTTTGTACCACAATCCGCAAAATGGTGAAATTAGATGTTTTAGGAGAATCCCCTTCTCGAATAAGTCCAATAGAGCCCTCCTGATCCCATTCCTCATCAATTTCTATCACATTCACTCTCTCACACTTATGATCCGGGAGAAGGTTATTACAGGGATTTCGTGTGACCTCCTTTTCCTGTATAACCTTGGTGTCAATCAGTATCTGAATCATGTTCTTTAACATGCAACATTCTTTAATGGTATGACCCTTCATTCATGAGTGATAAGCACAAGTTTTGTTGGGGTTAACACACTGGGAAGGGTTCTCAACAGCAACAACATGAATATGGGTGACGTAGCCAACGCCTTTTAGTCTCTCATGCATTTTGACTATGGGTTCGGCGATTGGAGTGTAATTTCTGGGAGCTCTACGAACAAACTTTGGTCATGGCTTAGGGAAGTTTTGGCGAGTGGGTGGAGGTGAATAGTACTATGCAAATTAGGAGTTACAGGCGTGGTAGGTGGTGGCAGTGTATTGGTATTTTGGAGGTGATGGTTGAAATGTGCGTGAAGGTGTTTGGTATGTAAGGGAAGACTTAGGACCTTGGGCTACCATCACGGCACCCACTTCTTCTTTCTTCGAGATGCCTCCTGATTTTAAGGCTTTGTTTGTGGCTTGTAGTGCCTCAAAATTAGTCACCATCCCGCTCTTCGTTACTTCTTCTATCCTTTCTCCTAACTTGATAATATTTTAGAACTTTCTCTATAACTATCAACCTTTCATAGTACTACGGATCTTGAGCTCTAACAAAGAACTTGTTCATTTGTTCTTCTTCAAGTGGAGGCCTCACCTTGGCAGCCTCTGATCTCCAACGAGAAACATACTCGGAATAGGTTTTTGTCCACTTCTTATTTAAGTTTTGAATATAGAAAACGTATGTCACGTTCTCTATATTGAACGTGAATCTGTCCATGAAATCTGATGCCATGCTCACCCAATTCGCCCATTTCTTTGAATTGTGAGTGATATACCAAGATAAGGTGTCTCATGTAAGACTTCGCATGAACAGTTTCATGCGGATTTGTTCATTCATACCCACCCCTACAAGCTTGTCAAAATAGGTTCGCATATGCACCTTTGGATCACTAGTGCCATTGAATATCTCAAATTTGGGAGGTTTTTAACCTCCCGGTAGTTGTACATCTAGTTGGATACACAAACCTTCGTAGTTCAAACCTTCAACACCCTTCCCACCTTCAACACTCTAGACTTCCCCTGTCTGTTTCTTGAGTTCTTCTGCCATGTTCCGAATGAGTAGGTCCTTCTTAGTCGGCTCAGGTATGTATAGGGTTTATCGCTGGGTAGGGTAAGGTTTCCATGTATATCGGGTTGCCTTGATGAGTTCCTAGAACTTGGGTATATGGTTGATCATTGATTGAAGTTTGAGGGGGATAAGGGGTGAGTTGCCGTGCGTTTTGAGGAGTATGGTAAGTGGTGGTTTGCAGATATTGGGTCGGGTGAGGATGGTGTTGTAAAGGGGTTTGCATTTGTTGTAGGTTATGGTTTTGGGGAAGTGCAGGATTGTGATATTGGTGTGCTACGGGAGGATTCAGAACTGTGGGTGGTGCATTTTTGTTTTGTGTGTTTTATGGTGATGTTTGGTTCTAAGTAGTTGTATTTTGTTGGTTGATGTCAGGAACATTTAGGGTAAGGGAAAGATTTGCCTGATTTTGGACCTGCTCAAACTGACCTTGCAGCTCCAGTATTTCCTTTTCCAAATGTAAGACCAACTCATTTTGTCCCGGCGTACTTCTTCCATCCGAGGTTTCAAGAGTCTCTACTATGGTAGCATTATCTTTTCGAATACCACTTAATTCATCCATCTTCCCTTTCCTTTTGCCTTTACTTTTTAAGACGCTAGGTAGAGGAGGAGGTGGAGGACTTATGGATCTGGTGTGGTATGGTGATGCTGCCAGAATGTACGAACCAACCTTAGGGAATGAGAATAATCAAAATAAATGAAAACACAAGGTAACCAAGTCAGTAAAACCAAGTAAAAGAGTGTGCAATATTTAAGCATGTATAACATAAGGTCATGCAATAATTTGCGTCCTAATTTTGGGGACCTCATTGTGCATGAGGTAGGCCTAAGCGACACCTAGACTTGGAGAAAATTCATGCCAACGTTTACCTCATTTTATTAGTGCAAAAATAAGCAAAATTAATGTCTCACTAAATCGACAATAATAATAAAGTCACTAATGACATTAAACCTTATTACATCAAAATCTAATCCTATAAAGAAATAAAAGACATTATTTCCTAATCTACTTGGTTCCTAAAGGACCTTCTCCATTCTTGGCTCTCTTGACCCCACCAATCACATTCCCTATATCACACATGTCCAGTATAAAGTAAGCCTTTGTAGGCTTCCCTCCTTCATCATTGTCCATTCCTTGACAATCCCAAAAGCCTCTTTCTCATCTTCCCTTCCAGCTCCATCAATCCTTGCTCAAGATATTCTAACCTCTCTATCGACTTATTGGCAATCTCCTTCCATCCTCTTATTGCTTCCATGTTCACTTTATGTTATTCCGGATGCTTAGCTTCGGATTAGAACACCCTTGTGTAGCCTCTTATACTTCACATGTGCTTCAGCCACATCATCTATGATCAAATCTTTCAGATTGACTTCCGGGGACGTACCCAGCTATGTCGTCCTCTAACCATGAGAGATAGTAGTACATATGACCAACGTGATACCTTTCTTGTTCAATAGTCTCTCTTTCACGATGATCTTTTGGTTCCATATGTGTTGACTTGAATGGGATGACATCCCCTTTGAAATTCGCCTTATACTGAACCATTTTGGAAACCCGAGGTATGACATATTTCCTTCCACCTTGCCTCATTACCCTTATAGAAGCGTAAGGGTAGAAGCCCTGCAGCCCGATCAGTACTAAGTGAAAGTATGCCATAAGTGAATTGATGAAGGCTCAGGAATGAGATATTACATCCCTCATTTTCGTACGTTAAACTTCCGTCGTAAGTTAATTGACGTAAGCTCAGGAATGAGATTATTTTGAGGTTATAATTATTATTCTATTTTAAACAAGTGATAAGAAAATTCGTGAAGGTGGGAGGGTAAGGAAATCGAAGAGAATGAGTTTCATCGAAGTGTGACATTTTGAGATAAAATACGGTCCAAGCTATAATACCCCGTATTTATACACTAGTGTCATACAAGGTACCACATGACCATGATAGTAAGGTATAAAAAGTTTGTTAAAAGTGATTAGTATTTTAAGTAATTTGAGATAATTCTTAATTATGTGGATAATTGGTTAATTATGGATTAGTGGGAGATTAACAATGTAGTTAAGGTCTTTTGGATAAGCCCTTGACCCCCCACATGGCAGCAAGATATCAATAAAATGACTCTTAAATTACATAACAAGGTGTAATGCTTAAGAGAGTTTTGTGGCCAAATCATCATACCAAGTGGGGCCAACACCTAAAGACTAAAAAACCTCTTTAAAATTCACTTTGTATCTCTAAAACGTAATAGAGAAAGCTTCAGCAAGTAATACACAAGGCTATGATCAAATTCAAGGAGAGATATCATATGGAATTTGCTACAAAAATTTGTACAAATCATATAGCAACGTGGGACTTGCGATTCTAAGGAAGTATGGTGCAATCTTTCTCAAGAATATCATACGGATTCTCTCCTACGTCGACCCGCCATTACATGATTTGTCACAATTGACATGTGTTAAAGGGATTGTCAAGAGAATCGGCTCAGGTATGTTAAGGCTATCCCTTTTTTTTCTTTTTGGCATGATCCTTAATTGCAAATATTGAAAAGATATGGCTCGTCCCAATAATAATCCAAGATGTCCCGTTTGAGCTTCTTCCTTTTGTTGGAAGAGAGCTCACTCGAGAAAACGCCGGTCACAAGAAAGCTAGCCGCATTGACGAACCAAGGCATCCCATTTAGACATGGATAGGAGTTGTTCATCTAGAAATGAATAATTAATCTCAAGGCCATCATGGGGCCTCCCCTCTTCTTCCAAGCAGGACAAGTGGTCTGCCACTTGATTCTAACTCACTCTTCGATCTATGATTTAAAGGTCAAACTCTTGTAGAAGAAGAACCCATCTCATCAACCTAGCCTTAGAGTCTTTTTTGGTCATCAAGTAACAAAGTGCCGCGTGATCGGTGTGCACAATCACTTTGGCACCTATGAGGTACGACATGAACTTTTCCATGGCGAAGACAATGGCTAATAACTCTTTCTCGGTCACCGCATAGTTGACTTGGGCATCGTTCATCGTTTTGCTTGCATAATAGACTTGATGAAATATCTTGTTGATCATTTGCCCCAAAACTGCTCCTACCGCAACGTCGCTAGCATCGCACATGAGCTAAAATGGTAAGCTCCAATTGGGTATGGTAATGATGGGAGTGGTCATCAACCCATACTTGAGAAGCTCAAAAGCTTTCATTCAATCATCATTGAACACAAACTTTCCATCTTTTTCCAATAACTTGCACAAGGGGTTCATCACTTTTATGAAATCCTTGGAGAACCTTCCGTAAAACCCCGCATGACCAAGAAAGCTCCTCACTCCCTTGACTGACGTAGGAGGAGGGAGTTTTGAAATCACTTCAATCTTTGCTTTTTCTACTTCGATATCGTTCTTTGAGATCTTACGGCCGAGAATAATGCCCTCCTCAACCATAAAGTGGAATTTTTCCCAATTTAGCCCTAAGTTGATCTCTTCACATCGGGCCAACACTTTGTCAAGATTATCCTAGAAATCTTCAAAGAAATCCCCCACAACACTCAAATCATCCATTAACACTTTCAGGAAGTCCTCCACCATATCCGTAAATATTTCCATCATACACTGCTGAAAGGTAGCCGGTGCATCACACAATTCTGTGAGAATGCAAATGTGCCATACGGACAGGTGAAGGTGGTTTTCTCTTTATCTTCGGGTGCAATGTGAATCTGGTTGTACCCAGAATACCCATCCAAAAAGAAATAATAAGCACGATCGGCAAGTTTATCCAACATTTGGCCAAGAAATGGCAATGGAAAGTGGTCTTTGTGAGTCACTTTGTTCAGTTTTCTATAATCCATGCATACCCTACAAGCGGTGACAGTTCTGGTGTGGATCAACTCATTATTCTCATTTGTGATCACAGTCTTACCCCCTTGTTCGGGACACATTGTACCGGCGAAGTCCATGAACTATCCGAAATAGGATACACAACCCCTGATCTAGCCACTTGATAATTTTCTTCTTGATGACCTCTTGCATGGCCTCATTCAACCTCCTTGGATGTTCCACGGAGGGTTTGGAATCATCCTCCAGTACTTTTTTGTGCATGCAAAAGGTCGGGCTTATACCCCGAATGTCAGCCAAAGTCAATCCTATTGCCTTCTTCCTTCTTTGAAGCACCGCAAGGGTGGAGTCTACCTGCACGTTAGTTAAGCACGAATAAATAATAACAGGTAATGTGGAACAAGGAGCTAAGAACTCATACCTGAGGTGGACGACAAAGGCTTCAACTCCAATGTTGGTGGCTCCTCGATTGAGGGCATTGTTGGTGGAGTCTTCTGGTTCTCTAAATCCAAGGAAAGTTTTCGGGTTCCATATGCATAGGATCCCATTCCTTGCAAAGCATTTGAACATTCTACTAAGCCTTCCTTCTCATTATCCTCATGATTTAACAACACAACTTCCAAAGGGTCTTCCACATGGATCATAGCACTCGTGTCATCAACAATCACCTACGTCAAGAGATCCACAAAAGAGCATACTTCGTTGCTATTAGGATGCCTCATTGATTTGCACACGTGGAACACAACATTTTCATCGCCCACCCGGAAGGTTAGATCCCCAGCTTCCATATCAACCAATGCCTTCCCTGTTGCTAGGAAAGGTCTCCCAAATATGATTGGCAGCTTATAGTCAATTTTGCAGTCGAGAATCACAAAATATGCGGGAAGAATGAACTTGTCGGCCTAAACTAGAACATCACCAATAATCCCCAGCGGCCTCTTCATTTTCCGGTCCTCCATTTGCAACCTCATGGAAGTAGGTCTTGGTTTCCCAATACCCAATGTCTTGAATACATAATATGGCATCAAATTAATACTCGCTCCCAAATCACACAAGGCTTTGGCGAAATCGGCACTACCAATGGTGCATGGAATTGTAAAGGCGCCGGGATCTTTTAGCTTTGGAGCCATGGAATGCACAATGGAACTCACTTGATGTGTCATTTTGATCGTCTAACAATTCATTGATCTCTTCTTTGTTACCAAGTCCTTCATGAAGTTGGTATATCCTGGCATTTGTTCGAGATCTTCAACCAAAGACACATTGATGGACAAACATTTCATCATATCAATGACTTTCGTAAATTGATTTTCATTGTTTTTCTTGGCGAGCCTTTGAGGATATAGTGGAGGAGGCCTTGGAAAGGGAGCCTTGGCTTTGGGCACTACCATTTCCAGTATGTCTATCACATGTTTCCTAGACGGGTTTACATCATTTTGAGTCTCCTCCACGGTTTCATCAATGTCTATCCTCACCTCATCATTCACATTATCATCATTCACTTGCTCATCAATGATTGGTTCATCATCATCTTGCAACACAATATCATCACTCACAATCTTCTTTGGATTAGAGGTACTAGTAACACCACCTCTACCGCTTCTTGTGGTCACTACCATAGCATGGCCCGTATTGTTTCCACCCTTCGCGTTTACTACCGTATCACTTGGTAGTACCCCCTTAGGGCAAGTATTTAATGCTTGAGAGGTTTGACCCATTTGTACTTCCAAGTTGCGGATAGAAGTATTGTGGGAGGCTATTTGGGCATCGAAACCGGCATTTATTTCCATCATTTGCTTGAACATACTTTCTATCTGCCCTATCTCATTGTTTGACGAACTTGACCCTTGGGACGGATATGGATACGGGTTGTTGGGTTGTTGTATACATTGGGGGCCTTTGAAAGCCAGACCCTCGATTTCCTTGGTTATTATTGCTCCAGCCCCCTAGATTTCCATTGCCTCCCCAATTGTTATTATTGTTGCCAATCTAATTGTTGTTATTGTTTCCTCCCCAATTTCCTTTTTGATTACCCCAATTTTGGTTGTTGTTCCCCCAATTGTTCGGATTGTTGTTGTTGCCACTATTCCAATTCCCTTGGCCATGGTTGTTGTTGCTCCAATTTTGATTTTTTCCTTGTGATCTCATTGTTGATTTGGAGAATTTCCATTGACCTTGGTAATTATGGGCATATAAGACTTCCTCACTTTAATCATCATAAGAATCATCTTGATTGTAGCCACTACCACTCTGTTCAAATTGCTCTTGATTGCTTTGCACTTGTTGACCGCGTTATCTTCTCTTGTTGAACATTACATTCAATCCTTCATGGCGTTTACTTGCTTTGGACCCTGAACTTGCTGAAGTTGAGCCTTTGCCAACTGATTCATAGTAGTTGTCAACTCTACTATGGCTTATCCGTGATCGTGTAGTTCCTTGTGAAAGTGGATGACATTAGGGTCACCCTGAGGAATGTTTGCCCGACTTTGCCAAGCTGAGGAGGTGTCCGCCATCTCATCTAGTATTTCACAAGCATCAGCATATGGCACTTTAATTAAATTACCCCCCTGCGAGCTGATTCACCACATACTGGTTCATTGTGTTGATACCCCTATAAAATGTTTGCTGGATCATTGCTTCAGTCATATCATTGTTCGGGCACTCTTTTACCATTGTCCGGAACCGTTATTAGATTTCATGTAAGGGTTCATTTGGCTATTGTTTAAAGGTTAAGATCTTATCCCTCAATGTTTCCCTATGACCCGGAGATAAAATCTTTGCTATGAACTTCTCAGCGAACTCATCCCACGTGGTGATGGAATGGTTTGGAAGCCTCTCGAGCCAATCCAAAGTCTTCCCTCTAAGTGAAAATGGGAAAAGCCTCAATCTTAGAGCGTCCTCAGATACATTTGTCTTCTTGCTCCCCCAGCATGTGTTTACAAAACCTTTGAGATGCTTATATGCGTTCTGATGGGGAGCTCCATTGAAGAAACCCATTTGCTTCAATGGGGTAAGCATGACATTGGTTATTTGAAAATTGCCCGCCCGAATCTGGGGCTGGACCTGCGTAGCCTTCATTGGGTAGCACCCGGTGTGCTGTCCTTAGAGGAGGTGGGGGAGGGTTTGGCACGTTATCATGAGGCGGGCGGCCTCTTCTTTGGACTTGAGGTTCTAGATTAACCTCACCCGCATCATTGTCATCTACCTCCTCCCCCAGAGGAATATGTACGAGATCATCATTATGAGACATTTGGTACCTAAAGAAATTGACATACAAAAGTTAGAAAAACGGAAGGAAAGAAAAACAAAACACACAAACAATTAGATAGATAGATAAAACCGTCTAACTCCCCAGCAACGACACCAAAAATTGATCGGTGCCAAACCTATACCACTATTGAGTAGCGAGGATGGTCGATGCAGTTTTACCCAACAAGGTCGGGATCGATTTCCACAGGGAGTTAATTGATTTGGAGTTAGGTATCTATCTAAATCTAAATGCGTGTGTTGTTTCTAATTGCACTTAAAAACATGATTGTGATGATTCTACTTCTACTTCTATTTCTATTGCATGCTAAGATTAAAGCTAAGTACAATATTTTTGGTGATAGTTTTCAAGTGTTTGAAAGGACTAGGGTATCAAGAATATAGGGAAAGTTTGATCAATTTGGGGTCGTAATATAGCCATCACACTAAAATACTCACTCTATACCTCTCGGTAGTTTGAGTGATTTTGCCCAATTTGGCTTTCTCAAGCCAAATGAGTGTTCATGCAATACAAGTGATATTAGCTCAAGTCGAGTATTACTATCTCTAGGTTTAACCCTTTAATTGGGGCTATCAATTTCTTGAGTTCACCCCAATTCCTTGTTAGCCTAATTTTCCTAGACTTAGTCCCTCTTTCTCAAGAAAAGTCTAAGTCATAAAGGCATGAATCAGTATTTGCAACAACTAATTCTACAATTCTAGCATGAGTTAGGCTAAATATCACTAACCCATAAACAATCAAGCCCTAAAATTCGAGACCCATTAAATACCCACACTAGGGATGGATCACAACCCTAGTTATGGGTCTAGATACTCATAATAATAGCATAAATCAAAGATAAAGAGGATACATAATCAATAATATTAAAGTAGAAGATAAATATTTAATGTTTGAAGGTAAATCCTATACGAAATTGCCCAAATAGGAAAACCTAGCCGTCTCACGTGCTTAGCAAAAACATAACATAACCTAAAATTGAGACAAATATTTATTTATACTAAGCTAAAGAATTTGGACAAAAATACCCATACGGAGGTTTCGTGGCCGCGTAATTCTTACCGCGGCCGCACTCTAGCTTTCCCGACCGTGTAATTATGATCGCAGTCCGCGTTCCTTCACATATGGGGCTGGGATGAGCCTTGGTTCGCAGACCGCGTAATTTTCACCGCGTTTGCGTGAGAGACTTCCGCGGCCGTATAATGTTGACGTGGACCGCCTTTCTCATTTTTTCTTGAAGTATGAACTCTCTGAAACCTAGGCAACCACGGTCCGCGGAATTCCAATCGCGGTCGCATCAGTACTTTCACGGCCGCCTCTGTCTGACGTGGTCCCCATTGATATTTGTGCCCAAAACCCTCTCTCTGATTATCCATTTCGCGGACCGCATAGTTATGTCCGCGTGATACTTTAGCGTCCGCCCTTTTCTGTCGCGGTTCGCGTTCCACAACTCTTGGCCCAGCCTTGGTTTTTGTTCAAGTTTTGACTCCTTTATGAGTTGATTAAGACTCCTTTTTCTCATTTTAAACAATCCCTGCAAGCAAGCATATTAAGTTAGTTTCTGGGAATACCTTCACGCATTTTTGGCCCAAAACACAAGTAAAAGAGAGAAAATAATAGGCTAAAATCCCTACTTATTAGAGTCCCCCTCTACCTTTACTTTGTTTCTCCTCCTTATTACTTTATACTCTATGTATAGTAGATGGTAGATAGTTACGCGTAGAGATTGTGACTCGTGATTCCGGGTTTTGGGAAGTATTGTGTATAAATTTGTGAACTGGTTTTACTTGTATATGTCGAGAGGCATTTTTACCATTTTTATAGTCATTATCGAAGCTTACTTATTCCTTTATTTTCTTTATTCTACTATTTCAATGTTAATAAGCTTACCTAGTCGTAAAAACTAAGTGTCGTCACGCCGTCCTTTGGAGGGGGAAAATGGGCCGTGACAAGTTGGTATTAGAGATCTAGGTTCATAGGTATCGTGATTCACAAGACGGTTTATTAGAGTCTCGCGGATCGGTACAAAACATCTGTACTTATCTTCGAGAGGCTATGAAATTGTTATGAACAATCATACTTCTGTGATTTCCTTGTCGTGCGAGTTATTGACATCAAAAATTCTAAAATTTTCTATTCTATTCTTCTCACAGATTTTGAGCAACCGCACTAGGAGATCAGACGATCAGGCACCCGAGCCTCCTGCCAGAGCCGCCAGAGCGGGTCGGGGTAAAGGAACACCACGCGGTGCAGCCAAAGCACTTGCGCGAGATACGACAGATGAGCCCCCAGCAGCTCCAGTTTGAGGGCCGGCACCGGAAGTTCCTATCACTGCTTCAGCCCTCCAGGAGACTTTTGCTTAGTTCATGAGGATGTTCAGCGCTTTAGCTCAGGCTGGACTGATTCCGATAGCTCCCGCCACATCTCAGGTCGGGGGAGGGGCACAAACTCCCGCAACCTGTACTCCTTAGAAGAGGGTCCAGGTTGACAAGGTCCCAGAGTTTATTCCTATGCCCCCAGTGGCTCCCGTTCAGCATGAGACCAGGCTGAACTTTTTCAGAGGATTCTCACGGTTTTCTTGAGGATTATCATTGTATCCTCTGCACTATGGGCATAGAGGAGATGAGTGGGGTTTCTTTCACCGTTTTCTAGTTTAGGAGAGTGACATATCAGTGGTGGCGTGCCTATGAGATGAGTAGTCCGGACGAGGCATCCTCACTCACTTGGACTTAGTTCTCAAATATGTTTTTGCGTGAGTATGTCCCCCAGAGCCTCAGAGATGCTTGGCGCGTAGAGTTTTAGCAGCTACGCCAGGGTTCTATGACTATGTCGGAGTATGCAGTCCGTTTTAGTGAGTTGGCTCGACATGCACCGACTTTGGTTGCTATAGCTAAAGAGAGCGTTCGTCGCTTCAATGAGGGACTCAATCCTACTATTCGGACCATTACAGATGGACATCTCTTATCAGAAGGTCGTGAGTATTTCCAGGAGAGTGGAGGGCACCCGGGTCATATAGGAGAGACGGGACAAGAGGTCTCGAGAGACTGGTCATTATTCAAGATCCCGTGCGTCAGGAGCACACTATGGTAGGAGTTTTGTGAGTCGCCCTGCTCATTCAGCTCTTTCAGCAGCCAGCAGTGTTCCAGCTCCTCCTAGGCCTCAGGAGCCTTATTATGCACCACAAGTATGTAGCATGCCTCCTGCTCGAGGTGCCATTAGGGGACAGTCCAGCAGGCCAGGTCCGAGCCAATATCATTCGCCGCGTCCTCCGAGGGGTTGTTTTGAGTGTGATGATACTCTTCATATTGTTAGGGATTTCCCCATACTCAGGAGGGGTGCACCTCCACAGACTTCTCAGCCACCACATGCTCCACCGGGTCCTCCGGCCATTCTTCCAGCCCCAGCTGCCACACCACCTACTCAGGCAGCTCGAGGTCTCCCTAGAAGGAGAGGCCAGGTTAGGTATTATGCTCTTCTACCTCGTTCAAAAGCAGTTGCTTCAGATTCTGTCATCACAAGTATTGTCCCAGTCTCTCATAGAGATGCATTGGTATTATTTGACCCAGGCTCTATGTATTCATATGTGTCTTCTTAGTTTTATCCACATTTGGGGGTATCTAGGGTTTCTTTGAGTTCCCCTGTTTATGTATCTATTCCTGTAGGAGATTCTCTTGTTGTGGACCACGTATATCGGTCGTGTTTGATTACTCTTAGTGGTTTTGAGAATAGAGTCGATTTATTATTGCACAATATGGTAGATTTTGATTTATCTTGGGCATGGACTGTTTTTCGTCCCATTATTCTATTCCTGATTGTGACGCTAAGATCATGACGCAGGCATGCCAGGATTACCACGATTAAAGTGGAGAGGTACCTTAGAGTATACTCCCCACAGGATCATTTCATTTCTTATAGCTCAGCGAACGGTTGAGAAGGGGTGTGATGCGTATTTGGCCTATGTGAGAGATGTCAGTATTGATACCCCTACAGTTGAGTCAGTTCCAGTAGTGAGGGACTTCCCTTATGTGTTTCTAGCTGATATTTCGGGAATTCCGCCCGACAGAGATATTAATTTTGTGCATTGATTTGTTGCCAGGCACTCAGCCCATATCTATTTCTCCTTACCATTGGCTCCTCCTGAGTTGAAGGAGTTGTAGGAGCAATTGCACCAAGTCTATCGAAGAGACTTCAGCATTAGAATCACGAATATGAGCCAAATAAGCCAAACACCCCTTCTAAACCATGCGAAGAGCCTTGGCATAAGAAATCACTCTGCTGGGAGAATAGCCAGGAGTCCCTTTCCACTATAATCGAGGAAATCCCGAAAAAGCTAATGTAAGTGTCGTGGCGTGATAGTCCAAAATGGCATAATAAGGTGACAACAAATCCATTCCAAATATAACATCAAAATCGACCATTTCAAGAAGCAAAAGGTATACACTAGCTTCAAGACCCTCAATAACGACCACACACGAATGATACACACGATCTACCATAATAGCATCCCACATTGGCGTAGACACATAAACAGGGACACTCAAGGAATCACGGGGCACAACAAAATACGAGGCAAAATATGATGACACATAAGAATAAGTAGACCCCGGATCAAACAAAACTAAAAATTCTCTATTGCAAACTAAAATGGTACCTATAATAACAGCATCAGAGGACTCCGCCTCGGGTCGAGCTGGAAATGCAGACATACGGAGCTGGGCTCCACCACCATGAACCACGTCTCAAGGAGGACCTCCACCTCTAGCGGGCTAACCTCCACCCCTAGCAGTCTAACATCCACCTCTAACAATCTGGACCCTACCTTTGGCTACCTGACCTCTACCTCAGGCTAGCTGGGCAGGTGGTGCTGTAACTTGTGCTGGAACTATGGCACGAGAACCCTGGAAATGATGCTGATTACCCAAAAAATTTGGACAAGTTCTCTGAACATGCCCATATTCACCACACTCAAAGTATCCCTCCTGATATAGAGACTGACCCTGATGAGCCGGCTGACCACGATAATAACTCTGCAGAGGAGGTGCTTTGATAGGAGATGATGGTGCACTGTATAGTGGATGAGCAGAAGAAGGCGTATAAGAACCACGACCACCTAAAGTACCATGTGAAGCCTGAAGTGCTGAATGGAATGGCCTGGAAGAATAGCCTCTGCTAAACGCAACCCGGCCTCCAGATGAGGCAGTGCTGAATCCACCAGAATGACGAGGTCTCTTGTCTGACCCCTGACCTCCCATACCGAGAACCGTCTCAACTCTCCTGGCCGCATCCTTAAAAGAAATCTCGGTCCCTGTCACCCTAGCCATCTACAACCTGATGGGCTGAGCAAATCCCTCAATAAATCTCCTGACCCTCTCCCTCTCTCTGCGGGTAACAAAAGAATAACATGTTGAGCCAAGTCCACAAAGCGATTCTCATACTGGGTAACAGTCATGTTGCTGCTGAAGTCGCTCAAACGGACAACGATTCTCCTCTCTAGTAGTGATAGGTAGAAACTTCTCCAAAAAGAGGTGAGAAAACTGATCCCAAGTCAGAGCAGGTGACCCAGCTAGTCTATTCCACAAATAATTCCTCCACCATTTCTTAGAGTAACCGGTCATCTGAAAATTGGCGAAGTCGACCCCATAGGTCTCAAAAATACCCATGTTCTGAAGAACCTCATAACAGCTATCAATATATTCCTGAGGGTCCTCTAAAGTAGAACCACTTAAATGAACAGGGAAAAGCATAATGAACCTGTCAGTCTCCACAAAGCATTTGAAGACATGGCTGCTCCATCAACAAGCGGTGCTGCAGCAACTGGCTGAACTACCCCAACTGGATTGGCTGCTGGGGTCAGAATCTGGGGAGTAGAAATTTTCTCAGGAGTGTGGGTAGCAAGAGTATGAACTCCTCCTCCATCCTGAAATACGACAGCTTCCACGGGGAGTGTGCCTTTCTAGGCTACGCTCTCTATAAGGCCCACTAATCGGACCAAATCATCCTGAAGCATCGGGGTAGAAATCCCTTTAGGACTTGAGTTGGTCCCACTGGAACGATTTGAGCTGGAACTCCCTCATTAATCTCTTTCTGGGGATGCTGTCTAAGCAATGGGCTTAGTACTGCCCCTGCCTTGGCCTCTAGCGTGGCCTCGGCCTCTGACCCTAGTAGGAGCTGTTGATGCTGGAGGACTGGATTGTTGGTCAGCGAAAGAGGAAGCACGTTTTCTCGCCATCTGCGAGAGAATAGAAGAGCTCAATCAGTAATAGAGATAACAAGAATTGCACGATAGAGTAGAAATAAATATTGAGTTTGTTCCTAACTTTATAGCCTCTGAGAGATAAGTACAGACGTCTTCATACCGATCCTTCAGACTCTAATAAGCTTGTTCGTTATTTGTGAGACCTAGGAAACCTAGCGCTCTGATATCAATTTGTTAGGATCCAAATTCCCAACCCTCGGGATCGTGATGGCGCCTAACACCAAACTTGCTAGGCAAGCCAATGTTAGAATCTAACTAACCTTTTTCCATAAAAAAATGCTTAATCATAAGAAGACGATTTAAAATGCAAACGAAAACTAATATTTTTGATAAATGACATCAGGGATAATATTTGAAACAATAAGACAAACCACGAACTAACACTAAATATAGAACTACCCAGGGTTTGGAGTCACAATTCACGAACTACTAAAGAATACTACAAGTATTTAGCTGAAAGGAACTATATATCGGTTTTGAATGAAATAAAACAGCAATCTGACTAATAAAGAGAAGACTCCAGGAATGTGCGGACCCCAGCAAATCTACCTCGTGTCTCCGTACGAATGCTCTGCGACTACTCGATAACTCAACTCAGGCCGGAACCTGGATCTACACAAGAAGTACAAAGTGTAGTATTAGTACAACCGACCCCATGTACTAGTAAGTGCCGAGCCTAACCTCGACGAAGTAGTGACGAGGCTACAACGGGGCATTTATAATATCACATGTGTACAATGTGTAATAAAGCAAGAAGGAAATCCCAAACTAAATAAAGAATAATTTGTAGCAATTAATAAAATAACTCGTATAACATTTCCAGATCATAGCTATAACCAATCCTCACAAACATTTCCAAGTTCCAATTTAAAATAATCGTAAGTGCAGAGTATGAAATGATAACGGTAAAATGGTGAGTATTCCAGTCATTATGTTTAAAATCAGTAAAACGTGAATATCCTCCCTTATTGGTCCTTGTTGCGGCGTGCAACTCGCTCTCACCTGTCCACCCTTATTTCTCCTCCATATATATATATATATATATATATATATATATCACCCTTATTTCTCCTATTGCGGCGTGAAACCCGATCGCGCTTGTCCACCTTTATCACTCCTTGTTGCGGCGTGCAACCCGCTCCCACAAGACAATCACATCTCTTTATTTATAAAAATGATTTCAAAATTTAGGTCAAAGGCTTTCACAATATTTATGTCTCAGCAATTGTAAACAGAAAGTTGTACTATTCATAAACTTCATCAATTATCATTTCACAATGAAACCAACCGGAATGTATCGTAACACTATTAACCAGCTCAATATTTTATGTACCACAATGAAGCCAAAGGAACAACTAACACTTCCAAAATTCTTGAAACAATACTTAACAACAAGTTGACGAAAAACAAGTAGACATGGAGGCATCAAAATCACGAAACCAATCAAGACATGAATATAGTGAATTGGAAACGGGGAAGGGATCATGTTAAACAGATAATTTGGTGGTGCATAGATACTCGTCACCTCACCTATACACCACACACATGAAATCTCACATTGCATTTAAGTTTGGGATTCCTATTCCCTCAAGTCAAGGTTAAACCAAAGACTTACCTCAATTTCACAAGCAACTCACTGCTCAAGCACAACTGTTCCTTTAAAATATGCCTCTAACCCGGTCAAATCTAATCACAATTGGTTCAATATCATTAATTATTGCTAAAGGCATTAACATTAATGAAAAATCATGGTTTTCCTATGTTTTCCTATCAAAAGACAAAAATTGACCCCGGGCCCGCTTGGTCTAAACGCGAGGTTTGAACCAAAACATGTTTACCCATTCTCCCCCGATCCCGTATATACAATTGGTTTTGGAATCCGACCTCAATTCGAGGTCTAAATCTCCAAATTTTGAAATTCTTAAGCTCTACCCAAAATTTCAAATTTTACCATGAAAGTTCTAGATTTTTTATTGAAATCTTGTAAAAAGTTGTAAAGGATTGAAAGAAAGTAGTTAGGAATCACTTACCTATGATTTGGAGAAGTTTGGATCTTTGGAAAATCGCCTATGGAGGTTTAAGGTTTGAGAGAACTGAAAAATGGGTGAAAATCCCGTCTAAAATCTGACTTAACAGGCTGCAGTTATCGCAAATTCGATCAGGTGCGAACCCTTTGAAATCCCTGTTGTCTTTGCATTTGCGACTTCTGGTCATCATAATCTTCGCATTTGCGAAGAGAAATCTCGCATTTGCGAGAATCGCACTGGCCTAGGCCCTTCGCAAATGCGATAAAATTGTCGCATTTCCCATGGCTGTCTGCCTCGCAATTGCAATGCCTGATCTCGCAATTGCGAGATCAGAGGCCTGTGTAAAACACCATATACACCAGCTAAGATTTTTAAGTTCTAATCACTTTGTAGCCTACCCGAAACTCACTCGAGCCCTCGGGGCTCCAAACCAAACATGCACGCAAGTGTAAAAATATCATATGGACTTGCTTGTGCGATCAAATCATAAAAATAACATCTAAAAGTATGACTTTGGCCTCAAAACTCATGATTTTCTCAAGAACACTTCAATTCCACTATTTCTCAATTGGACGTCCGAATCACATCAAATCAACTACGATTCTTACCAAATTTAATAAATAGAACTTAAATATTATAACAAATTGTACCGGGCTTCGGAACAAAAATATGAGCCCGATACCAATGAGTTCGAACATTAATTCATTTCTTTATTTCATTTAAAAATCAGCACAACAATTTTCTTCAAAAATTGATTTCTAAAGCTAGGGACCTCGCAATTAAATTCCGGGCATACGCCCAAGTCCCATATTTTACTACGGACCTCCCAGGATATCGGAACACAGATCCGGGTCCGTTTACTCAAAATGTTGACCAAAGTCAACTAAAACAAAATTTTAAATTCGAAAATCATTATTTCACATAAAAGCTTTCCGGTTTCACGTCCGGACTGTGCACGCAAATCGAGGTAAATAAAATTTATCTTTTTAAGTAATGAGCTTGGAATAGAGTCTTAATTCATATGATGACCCTTTGTGGTTATCAAAATTGTCAAGAAAATCGGCTCAGGTATGTTAAGGCTATCCCTTCTTTCTCTTGGCATTATCCAAATAATGATACGTAAATGTAATGATATTCCATAAATGGTTCTACTCTTAGCAGTTAAGGATGTCTGTGTTATTCATTCCCGTAAAATGATATTCAAGCATGTCTAAGTATGTGTTCTAGTTCCCTGTTGAGGTATTTGATAAAGATGTTAATATCAATAGTATTGTGATATACGCATCTTCATTTACCATCGAGCTACGCCCTGTAGGGCAGTTACACATTTACCACCGAGCTACGGCCGGTTAGGTAGTATTACATCTACTACCAACTACGACCGGTTGGGCAGTTATGTATTATTATTTACCACCGGTTGGGCAGTTATGCATTTACCACTGAGCTACGGCCGATCGGGCAGTTACCACTGATCAGTTAGGCAGTCATGCATCATACGATATGGATAATATATTCAAAGAGAAGTATTGTATATATAAGTATAAGTATGCATATACGATGTCACTTCAGAGTTTCAGGTTGATTATTATATGTCTTTAATTAATGTTAACATATTCTTACGTTTTAGTTCTGTCTTACATACTCAGTACATTATTTGTACTGACGTCCTTTTGTTGGGGACGCCGCATTCATGCCTCCAGGTATAGATAATAAGATTTTCGAGCCCTCATTATAGACGAGGTTAGCATTCAGCAAAGGATCGGTAAGACTCCACCTTATTCGGAGTGCTCGCTAGTCTATAAGTCATCGTGTTAGAGTTTTGCTATAGACTTATGGGTAGGCTGGTAACCTATCCAATTTGATGTCAAATAATCTTAGAGGCTTTGTAGGCAGAGGTTCATTTTGTACAGTATGTTATAGACCTTGACGACCCATATGTATTCATGTTTTAAGAATGATAGTTTATTGATACAGTGTTGCCCGAGTTCAGCTTGATAGGTAAGCTCCATGCCATTTTGAGTTGCCGTGTCTAGAGATTTATGTACATATTATGTATATATGTCTATATGTTATGAGTAGGTCGGAGCCCTGTTCCGATAACAATATATCTATCAGTAGAGGCTTGTAGACATATCATGTCAGTTAGTGCAGTATGTTGGGCTTGTAGGCCTTTTATGTATACTTTGTTGGTTTGCCAGCTGTAGTAGTTATGACGGCCTTGTCGGCCCAGCTTTATTGATGTTTAGTCCATATTCGCAATTGTCTTACAATGTAGCCCATGGACAAAGTATGACATTATATGTTCAGAGTCCCTCCCCCCCCCCCACCCACCTCCCCCCAGGTTCAGGGCGGGACAACTACGTAAATCCACGTGTACCCAGTAAGTATCTAGCCTAACCCCGGAGGAGTAGTGACGAGGGGTCGACATCGATACTCAGTAGTGGTCAGGTAATATCAGGTGCAGTAAGAGGTGATCAAATACGAGGCAGAGTAAAAACATTGAAAGGAACAAGTGTAAATATGTGGTACAACTATCTTCCTTACAATAAACTCAAGCTCTTAATTAGAAAATCCTCCTCAACCGGAGCGCGTATATATATATATATATATATGGACCTCACCAAATAGGTTGTTATAATTCTATCCAGGGAATAACTAACATATATTGTGGCTCGAATAGGTTGTTATAATTCGAATAGATTGGTTTTCAGTGATGACTCCTAGTGCTAATCAAAGAATCACCTCGTATCATGAGGGGTATTCCTTTGGTTACACTTATCCTTTTACCTTAGGGTTTACTCCTCTCATTGATCTCGTGATTATTGAATTCTAGCACTATTTGAATATTTGCCTCGGTCAAATAGGTCCCATTGTGTGGAGGGAAGTTGCTTGCCTTCACTACTTGTCAGGTTTAGTTTCCGGCTTTCCGCCCTTTTTACCTTTCGTCACTTGATTATCCGAAACGATTTTGTAAAGGTTGTTTTCCCTCGTGGCTAGAAGTAATCAGCCCCGATGATGATCGTGATCATGGCTGGTATGCTCAATTTGTTGCCTTTCCCACTCGTGGGTTAGTGGGTGATGAGAACATGCCCTTCCCTAAGAAGTGGAACTTTGCATGTAAGTTTTTTTCACTTTATTTCTTTACTTTCCTTGACGTTTTAATTTTCTTCACATGAGTGTGTGTTCATTTTCCAGCAACCATGGAATATAGGAGATCTTGGAAATTATGTCACAGAAATTCGGATGAAAAGTGAAGACTCACGGTACAATTTTATCAATATGGTTCTCCTTCTCTTTGTTCATTCCTTTTTTTTATACATATAATTTTCCCCCTTATTAGGGTTTTCCATCCGTGGCATCAGCTCCACTTTTGTTCCTTCTGCTAGGCATTTTGTAAGCTCTGCGCAAGAGTAGATTTTTAGTGTTTCTTCCTCCAAGAGGAAGAATGTTGAAGCCCGTGGCTCTGAATATGAAGAGAATACCGAAGAAGGTTCCTTAGTGAGGAAACCACGAGTCAGAAGGCACATGGTTTCACAGGATGAAGCCCATGTCTCTCAAGACCCCCGTCCAAGTTCAATTCCTTTTAGCCTCGTTGATGAGCCAGAGAGTGTCCACTTAAACATCTCTGATGAAGATGTTGGTAATTTTGGTCATCCCCCTTCAAGTCCCATTGACAGACTCTTTTCCCAGATATTTGAGGGCGAAGAAGAATTTGGCCCCGTCTCAGAAAAGCCACCACTTGCCTCTTTTCCGATGACATATGTTGCCTCTACTATCAACCCTCTACTTCCCTGCCTACGGCCACCCCAATTACTGTCCTTGTTGCTGCTTCTCGTGAAGAAGTTGAGCCTTCTAGTGGCAGACGGGGTATGAAGAAAGTTTTAATTGAACTCCCCGATGGTGGGAATCATTTGAAGAAATCTGGACAAGTCGATGTGTGGTTAAAACCATTGCTTGGTCCCGTGGAGAGGAAGTAGCTTGAGTCCCATAGTTCCTTGACTCTGATGAATAATATCATACATTCCTCCCTCAAGGTATATATATATATATATATATATATATATATATATGTGTGTGTGTGTGTGTGTATTACTTTCCTCAACTTATTTTTGCGTTTGCAACTCCCTTTCTTTGTCTTTTTATAGATCATTTGACAGGTACGAAGCTTATGAGAAGGATTTTCTAGACATATCAGCATGTGATTGAGTTGTGCACCGAGGCTGATAATTGGAAGGAGCAACTTGAAGGCCTTCAATTGGAGAGAGATGTTCTTTCTGAGGAGAAGGGAGCTTTGGAACAACAACTGAAAATAATCACCGCCGAACTAGGGGTTTTACAAGCTTCCTCCAATCAAGTTGAAAAAGACAAGGACATACTGGAATCCTCCTTCTCTGAGAAGCACTCCAAGGCAACTGAGGAAATAAAAAATATGAAGGAGCTTCTTAACCAGAAACCAGAAAGAAGTGTACGCGGGTGATTTTGTGCAAATGCTCACCCAAGCTCAAGAAGACCTTTGTGCCTCGCAGGACAAAATCCAGTTCCTTGAGAGTTCTATTACGCCTTTGAAGGCATCTTATGAAGCCTCAAAAGCAGAGAAGAGTTGAAGGTTGAAATTTAGCAGTGGGAGAAGGATTATGAGGCCCATGAATATAAGTTGACACTTGATGTTAGCTTGGCCTTCCTAAACACCCGCTTCGAGACTCTAACTGAAGCTAGCCAGGAGGATTTTGACCTTAATGCTGAAATCGTGAAGGCTAAAGAAGTGATCGAACAAACTCAGCAACGTCAAAGCTTCTCAACACCCGAGGATGAAAGTTCCAAAGGTAATGGAGATGGACTTACTCCTGGTGAAGCTGATATTCAACCTTCTTCTTCTCAAGTTGATCCCTTTTCTCCCTTAGATAACACTCCTTAGTTTTTGCCCTAGGTTTTTGTGAAAGTGATTTGTCTTTGCTCTGGTTTTTGTTGAAACTCTTTTTCTTTTTCTTTTTTTGGGTAGTTCTTTTGATATTTTACCTCCCCTCTTTATGGGGCAATGATGTAAATATCTTTTTGCTGCATATTCTGCTTTTTGCTCTTTTAGTTTTTGAGCTTACACTTGCACTAAAAATGCTTTAGTAGACCGCGTCTTTAATATGCACTTGTTTTTTTAATAAAAGAGGGCCCTTTTATATTAACAACACTGATGAAGATGACGTCTCATCTTCATATTGGTGCAAAGATATGAAACATGAAGTAATTTCAGGAAGTTTTATTTCTTGAACTTTCAAATAAATAATCTCGTACAAAAATCTCATAACTGCTTTCTTTGTAGAAGGTTTACCGATATTTGGCTTAAAGTAAGTATATGTATATATTGCCTCGCATTTTACTCATGTTCTATAGATTTCAGATGTATAATGTAATCATTTGTGCTAATTAGTTGTATTTTTACGTGTAGGAATCATCCGCAGGCAATTTGGGACGAAGGGTGCGTGAATTGAAGCGAAAAGGGGAAGAAACGAGAAAAATCCAAAAAGTAGCACCACAGGTAACATGGGGTTCTACCTGTGGCAAAATTTCCAGCTCCAGAGCTAGCGCCCCACGCTACCCTTGGCGCCGGTGACGGGGATTTGTCCTATTTTGCTCAAACTTGGTTATTTCGGCCCTAAATACCCCCAACTCATATAAAAGGGGTTCTAAACCTTTTTTGGAGGGGGAGAACGTTTTTGAGAGAAAAACACAAGCATAGAGCCGCCGTGGAGGCCGAAATTCATCAAATTCCATCTTTCTTCCGTCAAACTTAGTAAGTTTTGTGATTTTTGGTATGATTTGTTGTTTGGATACCATGTCTATGTGGAGCTAAACTTCACATTCTAGGGTTGTGGTTCTTTCACCGCTATTGTTATTTGGATATTGGTTTTGCTATCTTGATTATCATATTGATTTATTTATTAAATCTTGCACTTAATTATTTAATTTCTTGATCACCAATTGAATACTATCTACGAATCTATAATTTAACTCAAAAGTGGGAATTCTAGATTGCACATAGGATTGAGTAGAGTAAGTTCTTGAACTTGGGTATCTAAGAATGAATTCGGAGTTAGGATACACATATACCTAATTGCCTTGCTTGGTTGATGTACAGGGATTGTAAATGCGCTCTTGTCAGTTCTAATTCAATAGACATATAGGCGTTAGGTTAACTTTAATAGGCAAGTAAGAACTCGACAGATTCTAATGAGAAATATTAACCTTGTCAACCAATCAACTAGATGAATTAGTTAGTCAATTCAATTGTAGAATATGATAGGAATGTTAGATAGACCATAACCCTGGATCGTTTTCATTTCATTGATAACATAAAATTCTTATCTTCCTTTGTTTAGAGTTCATTATTTATTTTATTTTGGAAAAATACATAAGTTACCCACTGAACTATGGACCAAATACCTATTACACACTTTTTGCGGACTAAAATTATCTTACACACTTAACCTTTTATAAGTGTGTCTAAGATATACTACTTTTAACAGTTGGCGCGCGCGTGTTTTACACATAAAAGAGGCGAGTGAAGTTAAATCTTTAGGGTCTAAACCATTATCTAAATTCCACATATCCAACCTTCTTTATTTTTTTAAATTTTTAGAGTCATTACAGCTACAAGGATGACGTTTACTCTTGATATTCTTTACCTTCTCCTGTTTATACCACACTAATGATGAATAATACCTATAATTACACTAATATATCCACAAATTAACAGTTGGTAGATTATTAAAGAAAGGATTTGTTCAAGTTGGAGATGTAAGCAAGGTATTATGTCAAGATCTCAGTCGATAACATAAGCAAGTTGGCGATCGCCGGAGCTCCGATGGTAAGGCAACCGTGAAACGAACAATCGACATCAAAACTATGGGTCGCCGGAGCCTTTAATTTTTCGGCCAATATTCAGATGAAACAAAAAGTGTAAAGAAGAGACACAAAAATAAAAACGATGGAGAAAGTTGTGTTTCATGTCAAATTCGGCAGAACTAGCAAATATCTTACCATTCTTCGGCGAGTTTCCTCTAGATTCGACCAGATCCAATTATCTGGAATTGGCAAGGGAGTGATTTTAACCAGCCAGTCGGCATCCCCGACCGGCGTGGAGTTATTTGGTGGCTAATAGTTGTGAGAGAGGAGTTGGGCTACTGTTGGTGTGAAATGAGAGGATAATGGAGGAAAATGGATGACCTGTGACTTGCAGGGATTATTCTAGTGGATGTTAATGGAGAAAAAATTTTATTGGAGAATTTGACGAAGAGTAGGGTAGGGAAAGATGAGAGACAAGTTGGGGAGGGGAATCCTATGATTTTTTTTTATTTAAGAAATGATACTAATTAGGGTGGAAGTGAAGTATTTCATTTTTTTCTTGAGTTATGGCAGGTTGGGGAGGGGAATCCTTTGATTATTTTTATTTTTTAAGAAAAGATACTAATTAGGGTGGAAGTGAAGTATTTTATTTTTTTCTTGAGTTATGACACATGTGAAGACTTAATTGGTGCGTGATATAACACATAATATGACAAACTGGCCAATAAAAAAGTAGTGTGTCTTAGACACACTTTTAAAAGGCTGAGTGTTTAAGATGATTTTTGTCCTCAAAAAGTATGTAACAAGGATTTGATCCATGGTTCAGGAGATAACATGTCACGACCCGAAATCCCACCGTCGGGAACGTGATTGTATTGGTGAAAAGTATAGCCTCATACGTGTATAAATTTTGGATGACTCAGCCAGCCAGGTGGACCAAATAAAACATCCCACGTGACACGGGATAAAAAGGTACGGTCAATGCAAAGAATTAGCCGTGGAAAGAGCATCAAAGAAGAAAATACACGGTCACAACGAATTTGGACGCCATAATGGACCGATTCGAAGATCAACAATCAATGTCTTGTACGTTATGTAACTCTCAAAATAACAGCTACTATTCACCATTGTAACGCCTCATTAATGTAATAATTAATCATTAAATAGGCAATCATGACAGAAATCCAAATGTTGTACTAGGAGAATATCCCTATAAAAGGGATAAAAATGTAACAAACAAGGACATCTGATTTCTCGGATACTAAGCTATTTTATTCTTTGCATATTGCTATCGAAATTATTGCTACTTTATTCTTTATTTTATTAATTCGATTATCAGTAACCCGAGTTTATCCTAAATTAAGCTTTAGTCAAAAGATCTTATTTTTTGTTTAAACAAATTGGTTCCGTTACCGAGAATCTGATAATCATCGTTTTGCCTACCAATCGATATCCTTAAAATCATGTAGAATTTTAACAACAACAACGTCAGCAATAATGACGATAACAACCAGAAAAGAAGTGAAACCCCGGTTTCAACTCCTCCTCGAGGAACTCCACGAGCTTCGAGAGAACCATCTCCAGAGAGAGCTGACAATCGTAACAATAATGAACAACTGGTGGAATTAGATCAAATAAGGCAAATGATTGCTGAATACGTGGGACAGGCTTTGCGAGAATTTGCAAGAGGATTACCACAAGTACCTCCAGTACCACCGACAGTGCCTCTGAATAATACAATTCTAGTGGAAGATTTGCAAGCGGGGTTAACAAATCCAACCAGGGATGAAACTCTCAATACACTTCCTGAAACACGACCAAGTACGACTAGTAATTCAGAATTACAAAATTTATTATTAACCATGCAGAAGCAGATGAAAGAACAAAACGATCGCATCGAGCAAATCCCTGGTGTTCCGCCTATTATCAAAGGAATTGATGTGGATAGGTATTCTCAACAACCTTGGAAGCCAAGTGCAGCCCCATTACTTATACCCAAGAAGTTTAGAAGGCCTGATGTCCCCAAATACGATGGAACAACCGACCTACGTGATCACGTGACCGCTTTCACCACTTGAGTAAAAGGCAATGATTTGACAACAAAGGAAATATAATCAGTCCTTGTCAAAACAATTGGAGAAACACTCACGAAAGGAGCTTTAACCTGGTATTCTCTTCTCCTTGAAAATTCTATAAATTCTTTTGCTGAACTTGTAGATTCCTTTATAAAAACACATTCTGGTGCACAAAAAGTTGAAAAACGAATGGAAGATATATTTAAGATAAAGCAAGGAGACAAGGAATTGCTCCGTGAGTTTGTAGACAGGTTTCAAAGGGAAATAATGCAATTACCAAGGGTGCCTGACAACTGGGCAGCCATGGCATTCACAAGTAACTTAAACGAGAAAAGTTCAGAAGCCACGAGACGACTCAAAGAGAGTCTAAGAGAATTTCCAGCCACGACATGGAATGATGTATACAACAGGTACAGTACTAAACTAAGGATTGAAGAGGATATAATTTCACGATCAAAAGATGAAGAATATCAAAGAACAAGACGCCTAGAATCAGAGAAAAAGTCAGGTAAAAACAGGTATGATCCTTACTTAGGACCCTCAAGACGTGACCTACGTCCCAAGTTCGAAAACACAAAACCTTCGGGAAGAGATACAAACTCATCCTCATCTAGATCTAAGATAGATCGAGATGAACAATTCCGGGATATTACCCGAATTGGACACCATAACTTTAATGTAAGCAGCACTGAGCTCGTCTCAATACTAAGAAGTATGGGAGACAAAGTTAAATGGCCGAAAGAAATGCGTTCTAATCCTAACAGGAGGAACCTCGATCAATGGTGTGAATTCCACAATGATCACGGCCATAGAACAACAGATTGCAGATATTTACAGGGTGAAGTAGAACATCTATTAAAGCAGGGTTATTTAACAAACTTGTTTAGCGATAAAGGTAAACAGGCATATATAAGGAACATGCAGGAGCCACCAAAACCCCCCTCCCCAAAACAGACTGTTAACGTCATACATGGAGGAGAAGAGGTAAACGACATAATCTGTCAGCTAACCTCAAAAGCCACGAACACACACGGAAAACGGGTTCGAGAAGAAATGAGAGAAGAACAAATATATTTTGACGATGCAGACTTTGGTGGATTGATACTTCCACACAATGACGCGCTGGTAATATCCTTACTTATTCATGACACTAACGTTAAAAGGGTGTTGATTGATCCAGGTAGTTCAGTCAATATTATTTTGATGAAAGTCATGGAAGAAATTCTAGTAGAAAACACAATGATTCCAAAGGTTCGATCCATATCTGGGTTCGACAATTCAACAGTGATAACTAAAGGAGAGATCGAACTCAATACTTACGCTGAAGGAGTCATTAAAAATGCAAAGTTCCAAGTCACTAATACAGAAATGGCTTACAACGTCATCCTGGGAAGACCATGGATTCATGACATAAAAGCAGTCCCATCTACTTTACATCAAGTAATAAAATTCCCTTCCAAATGGGGAATACGGCAGATCAGGGGTGATCAGCAAACCTCGAGGAATATTAATTCAATAACTCTTAACAATAAAAGAGACGCGGAAGAAACAACGAATTATCAAACAAAGGCTCATCAACAAATAGAATGAGCCAGAACATGCGGACATAGACTCCAGACCAGATTTCATTCATGAATCAGAAGAAGAAGAACATATCAAAACAACTGCTGAAGAACTCGAGGTTGTTCCCATCTCATAACAGAAGCCCGAAAGGAAACTTTACATTGGCGTAAAATTGTTAGAAATATTAACTCCAGAACAAAAAGGTACGTTTGTCAATTATTTAAAGGCTAATGAGGATTATTTTGCATGGTCCCATTCGGATATGATAAGTATCCCACCGTAAGTGATGACTCACAATTTAAACGAAGATCCATCATTCGTACATGTTAAACAAAAGAAACGAAAACAAGGATCTTTCAAAAATCAAGTGATCGATGAAGAAGTTCAAAAGCGTTTAAATATAGGTTCGATACGAGAGGTAAAGTATCCTGACTGGCTAGCTAACACCGTAGTTATACCCAAAAAGAATGGCAAATGGCGGGTATGTGTCGATTATACTTATTTAAATAAAGCATGTCCTAAAGATTTATTTCCCTTGCCACAAATAGATCAAATGATCGATGCGACCGCGGGTCATGAATTGTTAAGCTTTTTACATGCATATTCTGGTTATAACCAAATCAAAATGGACCCCTTGGATGAAGAAAAGACTTCCTTCATTACCAACCGGGGGACCTATTTTTATAATGTTATTCCTTTTGGGTTAAAAAATGCAGGTGTCACTTATCAGAGATTAGTGACAAAAATGTTCCAAGAACATTAGGGCAAAACAATGGAGGTTTACATCAATGATATGCTTGTAAAATCAATACAAGCGGTAGATCATCTACAATATCTCTCTATCACTTTTGATATTTTACGCAGTTACAATATGAAACTCAACCCGAAAAAATGTGCCTTCGGAGTACAATATGGTAAATTTTTGGGATTCCTTGTGTCTAACAGAGGAATAGAAGTAAATCTAGCACAAATAAAAGCTATAGAAGAAATACCTGAAATTTTGAGAAACAAAAAAGAAGTACAAAGATTGACAAGAAGAATAGCAGCTCTAGGGAGATTTATTTCTAAGTCTTCCGAAAAAAGCTTTAAATTCTTTGCAGTTCTTAAAAAGTAAAATCAGTTCGAATGGACTGAAGTGTCACGCCCCAAAATCGAGGGACACGATCGGCACCAAACCGGAGGACCTCGGTCAAGCGCACCTAGAATTGCCTTTCCTATCCCACGCGTTACCCCATGATTTCAATATACATTATTCATGTGAAACAGACATTTAGACATAAACATAAACTTACAACTTGGATTCATTTCTACTTTTTTTTTTCACTACCAACATATGATACCAAACACTTACAAAATACATAAAACATTTACCAACGTGGATCATGATTCTGAACCGTACCATTACTTACCCAAAATACATATGTACACTACCCACATTGTGTCTACTGATCCTCTAAGAGTACAATGGAGTTATATAATACTTGCTGGTAACAAGGCTCCGGCTATACCTTACACAAGTACCAAAGTAAGACTACGTGAGGAAAGACGGCATGAGCCACACTGGGCCCCGAGAGAAGAGGGGCTCACCAAAAACCGCTAATAGGACGAGGGGGAGGCACTACTGTCAGTGGGCTGAATTACCTGCTATGGAACCACCTACAATCATCATAAGAATGTAGCGCCCCCGGCAAAAGGGACGTCAGTACATTTGAATTGTACTGGTATGCATGAACAAACTTTACTCTAAGTAAACTCAATAATGCACAGGCAAGAGACAGACAGAGAGTCACACAATTACTGCACAAGATATAGAAAGATATACAATGGAAGTTCCACAATTTTCACTTCATCAAAATCACAATTTCAATTCCATCCTTGTCCCTCCTCACATCTCACCCTTATTTATCGTGTTGGGGCGTGCAACCCGATCCCACCTGACAATTGTTCGGCGCGCAACCCGATCCCACCTGACAATTTCAATCACACCCTTATCACTTCTCACATATCACCCTTATCTCCCCTGTTGCGGTGCGCAACCCGATCTCACCTAACAATTTCAATCACACCAACGATGACAAATCACAGTTCAATCACAGAAAATTTCAGCAATAAGAATACAACTTCTTTACACAACCTTTAGCATATACATTCATACTCTTGGATTCATTATCCTTTTAGCACCGTTTTTCATAACGTGGTAGTGTGGTGGTAAACTAAAGACAGAAAAGTGTTACACTTCACACATCAACATAATTCGGACAGCCAGTTGCACATATTTATAACAATACACGTACCGTATGCTCGAACACCACAAGTGATTTTACAAAGATTAAAGTTAGCCATACATACCTGGAGTCGAGTATTCCCTTTTCAACTTTAACCCACAACAACTGAACCGGCTAGTACCGTCAATCTAGTTCACAATTAGACATAATCAACTCAGAATTTGAAGTCATGCATGCAATTCGGACTCTCTCAAGCATTTTGTCAAGCACTATGTGAACCCATTAGATTACCAACCCTATCTTTGTGAAGTTTTCCCCAACCCACTCCCTCTTACTAGATTAGCACCATTATTAAACATGCATGCAAGGTCTTAGATAATATTTCTAAGAATCAATCCAGGCCAACCCTCCCTTTGTTTAAAAATCAGAAAATTAATGAAATGAAAGAAAAGGGGTTGGGGACCCTTACCTTCTAGAATGGGGAATAAAGGGATTACTCGAATTGCCAGGCCTGAGAGACCTTAAAATTCACTTTGATGGAAGGATCACTTACTTTCTCAAGAACTCTCCTTTCCTTCTCTCTATTTGTTCAGAAAACTTGTTAAAATGAAAGGGGGCAGGGGTTAAATGAAACTGGGGTCGGGTATAAAAATTTAGAAAATTAAAAGACCGTGTCGAATATGCGGTCAGGAATGCGATCGCATTCCTGACATGCGGTCCGCATATTGGACCGCAGAATGGCCCCCAGGTGGGCCAAATTTTGAAAACATTCTGCCCGGGTATGCGACCACTATGCGGTCCGCATACACGTTATGCGATCGCATTATGCGTCGCATACACGTTATGCCACCGCATTATGCATCGCATAACACCCCTTCAATTGGGCAGCGATCTGCCCGTGTATGCGACCACTATGCGGTCCGCATACACGTTATGCGATCGCATAGTGCGTCGCATAACCCCCAATTTCTGGAAAAATTAAGTCATTTCAAATCTGGGGTATTTTTACAAAAATTAAGGTCCGTTTTAAGAATTTCCACAGAGTTAACCACTCGGGGACTTATTAGGGCATTATTTTAAGCAATAATTTTTTTTACGGGTCTTTACATGAAGAATGTCAACATGCTTTAGAAGACTTGAAGGTTTACTTGTCAAAATCACCATTGCTATCAAAGCCAAAAGAAGGGGAAAGATTATAAATCTACCTGGCTATCACATAAATTGCCGTAAGTGCATTATTGGTAAGAGAAACTTACCAATAATGAGACAGTTAGATGTGGAAATAATGCCATCCAATAACTAACAATGAAGAAGAGTACGAGGCTGTTATTGCAGGTTTAGAATTGGCACGAGAGTTGTCAATCGAACAAATCGAAATCAACATCGATTCATAACTGGTGGTAAATCAAATACAGGGGACTTACATCGCTCGAGAAACTCGAATGCAACAGTACTTAGAAAAGGCACGAGGACTTATGAGACAGTTCAAAATGTGGGAAATAATACAAATACCTAGAGAGGAAAATACTGAAGCAGATGCATGGGCCAACCTCGCAGCAGTTACGGACGTAACCAATAAAGACAACATTATCATCGTACACCTCTTCCATTCGACAGCCGATCACAGCAAGAATGAGGTATCTTTCAATAATCTAACTTGGGATTGGAGAAACGAAATTCTTAACTTTTTACAGAACGGTATCGTACCTGAAGACAAAAAGGCAGCTCAAGCGCTCTGCCGCAAAGCGGCGAGATACTGTTTAGTTCACAACACCTTGTATCGCAAAATGTTTGGAGGACCCCTAGCTAAGTGCCTCAGACCTAACCAGACGGAGTTTGTGATAAAATAAGTCCATGAGGGCCACTGTGGAAATCACGCAAGTGCAAGATCTTTGATAAAAACCTTAATCAGAGCAGGATATTACTTGACCGAGATGGAAGAAGATGCGGAAAATTTCATATCAAAATGTTATAAATGTCAGCGATTCGCTAATAAAATGCATCAACCAGCTGAATTGTTACATTCTATTATATCATCATGGCCCTTCATGAAATGGAGAATGGACATATTAGGACCTCTTCCCCCAGCTAAAGGTCAGGTACAGTTCCTACTTGTACTTACTGATTATTTCACAAAATGGGTAGAAGCAAGAAGCATTCAAATATGTGCGGGAAAAGGAGGTTAAGAATTTCTTATGGAGAAATATAATATGCCGGTTTGGAATTCCAAAGGAGATCGTGTGTGATAATGGCCCACAATTTATAGGGTTTCAAATCACAGAATTCTTCGACAGTTGGAAAATCAAACGGATCACATCAACACTATATCATCTCGTAGCTAATGGACAAGCAGAATCCACGAACAAAATCATCATCAATAATATAAAGAAATGGTTAGACAGAGCCAAAGGCAATTGGCCCGACGAATTACCAGCGGTATTATGGGCATACAGGACTACATCAAAAACAGTTACGGGAGAAAGTCCTTTCGCACTCGTTTATGGCTCTGAGGCATTAATACCCGTTGAAATTGGCGAACCAAGTCTTAGAGTAACGATAGCTATGCAAAAAACGAATGATGTTGAACTCCAGACCAATATAGACCTGCTCGAGTCGCGAAGAGATGCGGCCTTAATACGGATGGCAGCTCGAAGTAAAAATGCTCGAGCCTAAAAAAACAATTCACCCAACAAGTCAAGTGACACGAGCAAAAGAACTGAAGACTCCGGCACGAGAATTGCGAAAGCCTACTCTGAAAACCTTCGAACCATGTTCAGGTTAGAAGGAAAAATATTAGCTACGAAGACGAAATGTACATCTCTTATACAAAAAATTGTTACATCTAAAACAGTTAGGGATAGAAGATCATCATCATTGTACTTAGCCGAAACTGTTGTAATCAAAACAATTACGAACTTTTTGTACTCAAATAGAAAACTGCTATTCAAATAAAAACAGTTACGGATGAAAGATCAAAACCCTTGTATATATTCTCAAAAATGTTATCAAATAAAATAGTTACAAATTACAATACATTTCTCTCGTATTTACAATTGTTGCAAATAAAACAGTCATGGGAAAAAACCCAATACTTACGGAAACTGTTACTAATGAAAAACAGTTACATCCTTGTATTTACTCGAAAAAACTGTTATCTACTGAAAACAGTCACGAAATACAAGTGATTATTAAATCTGTTAAAACAAAACAGTTGCGACATTAGTTTTAGATGACAAATGTAACACATGTAAAATATTGTGAAAGTTCAAGTAAAAACCTCTCAAAAAACATTCTTAAAACATGTTGAAAATTCCTATTACTCTATTGCATTTTCAATGAAGTTGAGACGTCTTCTTCATTAAAACATTAATTAAAAGGGCCCTAATTCACAAACAAAGCCTCTTATAAAAGCTAAATCTTATACTACACCCATCATAAAGGGTTCAAAGTAAAGCACGCATCTTTATGCAAAGAAAGCTAAGAGGTACAAACAAAAACCTCACGAAAGCAAAAGCGATTGACTTGAGTAAAGAGTAAGGCTCAAAATTCACAAAAGTCTCAAAAAGCATTGTATTAATATAAAAGAGGCTAAGTAAAAACCTAAGTACTAAACTAAGTACTTAGCCGCATAAATATGTACATTTTTTAGATGCCCCTAAGTTGTCAGTTGGGGACTTCAAAAATTTCAAATTTACTCCCGATGGAGTTGGGAGTAATTACACAAATCCAATATATAAAAAAAGGAGATGATTAAAAAGTCTTCATTCTTGAGGAGGAGGAGGAGGAGAGCCAGCTTCTTATTCTGGAGGGTCGTCCGTTGCTTCATCAACTGGAGAGAGATCAAGACCTTGATGAGTCTTATTTATAGCTTCTTTAGACTTTGCAATCTCAGCATCAAGATCGAAGCCTACTTGACTCATCTCCATTAGTGTGTCGTGGCGAGCATTCATATATGCCCAACTCACTTCAACAGTTGTTGACTCTTCAAGCTCATTATAGTCTCTCGACCATACCTGAAGTTCAGTCTTCAAGTTGTCATTTTTAGCTTCAGCAGCTTCAAGGGCAACCTTCAAAGGTGCGACTGACTCCTCCAGATTTTGGACCTTCACCAAGGCTTCACGGAGATCTTCTTGGGCTTGGGAGAGATTACGTACGAGTTCTCCAGAGTACTCTTCTTTTCGCCCCAACAAGTCCTTCAAGTACCGGACCTCTTCCGTGGCTTTTGACAGGTGCTCAGCAAATGAAGATTCAAGAGCATCCTTGTCTTTATTGGCTTGGCTGAAAGAAGCCTTCTCCACTGCTAGCTCTCCTTTGATAATTTTCAACTGCTCCTTTGAGGTATCCCTCTCATCTTCCAGATCTTCCATCTCTATTTGAAGGCTTTCATATTGCACTTGCAGCTCTTTTTCATAATTGGAGATTCTCTTCATAAGCTCCAAACCAATAAGGTGCATCTGCAAAAATAGTAAAACAATCAAAAAATGTTAAACTGTTAATTAAGAAACAATATACGTGCAAAAGGTCTTTTAAAAAAAAAGTACATACCTTTAAGGAATTGTGCACCACCTCATTAGCCCAAGTAAGGGATGCATGGCTGTCAAGTTTGGCTCTTCCTTCAGGGCCAATTAAAGGCTTGAGCCACATTTACGGCTCACCGGTACTAATCTTCTTAAAGAGGCTCCCACCAGCTGGAACCTCAATCATGACCCTTCTCATCTCCCTGCTGGAAGACCCTTCTTCTATAATAGAAGGCATGGAAGCAGGGACTGAAGGGGCAGCAGAAGAGACAGAAGGGCCGAGAGCCAAAAGAGTCGCGGGCGCTTCAATAGAGATAGAAGAAAGGGAAACTAAAGAGATAATAGGAACTGAAGGAGAAACAACAGCAGTAACCTGGGGAGAAGAAATAGCAGCAAAGTGCGGGTAGATGGTAGCCAAAGGAACATCATCAGGGTCCATTTCAAACCCTTCGTGAAATAGACATTCAGTGGGATCTCGAGATGGGGGCTGAGATTGATCACGAGAAGAAGAAGGCCTGCTGGCCAACACGGAAGAAAGAGGCATGGGAGTAGACTCGTCGTCCGAAATTACCCGCTTTCTTCT
This sequence comes from Nicotiana undulata, assembly GCA_005239495.1. NCBI lineage: Eukaryota > Viridiplantae > Streptophyta > Magnoliopsida > Solanales > Solanaceae > Nicotiana > Nicotiana undulata. The sequence goes on from ML251802.1 coordinate 76,752, forward strand.
CACCCGGTGCACTAAAGCACCCTCTACTTCACCCTCATCTTCCCCTCCAAAGCGGGGATCTTGAGCTTTACTTTTTGAAGCACTGGTCAGAATACTCTGGGCATGAGACAAGGACATTCTCGGAAGTGATGAAGATGCCCCACGGGTAGAAAACCCTATTAGAAAAAAGAAAAAAGTTAATAAAAATCTCAAGCAAGGAAAGAAGTGAGAAAAACTCTATTTACCATGGGTCTTGACAATACACTTATACTTTGCCGAAAAGTACTTCCAGGATCTTTCCTTGGCAGGAGCAGCAGTCAGCATTCTTTCTACCCAACCACGAATGTCGGAGACATTCTCGACAACAATCATAGTTGCTGTAAAAAAGAAGAAAACATATACGGTGTTAGAAACACAAAACAATTTTATATAAATAAAACAGGTGCGAATCAAAGTACTTACGTGCACGATTCCACTTCTCGGGGAAGTGAAGATTACATTCACCCACTAAAACAGTAGTAGGAATAGCCACGTACCTAAGGTACCAACCTTTGTCTTTGTCATCGCCAGGGGTTACCAAAACCCTCTTACTCCGGGCAACCAGAGTAAAAACTCCTTGACGAAATAAAGCAGGAGAATACAAATGCATCAGATGATGAAAGGTAAAAAGGGACAGAAACCCTTGAAGCTAGAACTCTCAGACAGGCAACCACACGCCATACTAAAGGACCAACTTTTCCTAAGCAAATGTTGAAAAAGCGACAAAATTCTATGATAACAGGGTCAACAGAAGGCTGAAATCCTAATGTGAAAGGGTAAGTATAGACGTAAGAGAAACCCGTCTTGAAAGACATAATTCTTTGAGTACCACTTGGCACAAGAATGGGAACATTAGAATCCCAAGAACACTCCCTACGAACAATGGGAATGTGACCTACAGTAATGATGGTAGCATATTTCTCAACACTTTCTAAAGAATGAGCATGTTCGGCAATAGGAGAATTTACTTCTAGAAAGACTATCTCCGCAGGAATGATTTCATCAACTCTGGGTTCATGAAAATCATCCTTGTTCTTAAAAACAGAATGAGAAGATCTACCCCTCGGAGAAAACAACGACCTAGCAGAGGAAGGAGAAGAAGAACCTCTAGTAGAGGTACGTCCCAGGCTCCTTAGTCGGCCACCTCTCCGACTCCTAGACGGAGCAGAAGAGGAAGCCAAAGCTTCAACATCAATAACCTTTTCAGGTTGACCTGAGGAAGACATATTTATAAAAGCAAAGAAGAAATTCTTTCACAAAGAAAAGATTAAGTTATGGAAATTTTTTGTGCTAAGGAAGAAAAGAAGACGACTATTTATATCTAATGGCGACCGTCAAAACTTGGAAAGGTAATGATGGAAAGTCGTAATTAAAGATGTCACTTCGGGACTGATGTAGCCGCAAAAAGCCCTAAAAGGCACCGGGTCATTTTAAAACCAATCAGAAATAAACATGTGGAAGAAGCATTAAATGGAAGTGATGTACGACACATGCGCCCATCAAAGAATACAAGGTTTCAAGGTAAAGCAGCATCAAAACATTCCCGCCATAAATGTGTATCCACTTACCAAGTATTATACGCTCAATACATGGCAAGTGGGGGGACTATCTGTATTGGTGAAAAATATAGCCTCATACGTGTACAAATTTTGGATGACTCAGCCAGCCAGGTGGACCAAATAAAACATCCCACGTGGACACGGGATAAAAAGGTACGGTCAATCCAAAGAATTAGCCGCGGAAAGATCATCAAAGAAGAAAAGACACGGTCACAACGAATTCGGATGCTATAATGGACCGATTCGAAGATCAGCAATCAATGTCTTGTACGTTATGTAACTCCCAAAATAACAGTTACTATTCACAATTGTAACGCCTCATTAATGTAATAATTAATCATTAAATAGGCAATCATGACAGAAATCCAAACGTTGTACTAGGAGAATATCCCTATAAAAGGGATAAAAATTTAACAAATAAGGACATCTGATTTCTCGGATACTAAGCTATTTTATTCTTTGCATATTGCTCTCGAAATTATTGCTACTTTATTCTTTATTTTATTAATTTGATTATCAGTAACCCGAGTTTATCCTAAATTAAGCTTTAGTCAAAAGATCTTATTTTTTGGTTAAACAGTGATGGCGTCTAATGTTGAAACTGCTAGACAAGCCAACCCTACCAGTCATTCTAGTCTATTCCTTTATTACTTAGCAATTAACGGTGAGATAAAAGAACAATTAGAATTAAAGCGCGGAAGAAATGAAATCTAACAGTTTGATTAAAAGGTATTACACAAATCGTCTATAATAATTTCCCAAAAATGTAGTTTCACAACTTTCACGGACTGTCTAAGATTTACTACAAATATAAGTCTGAATAAAAAAAGAGCTATTGTCTCGAAAATACATGAAAATACAGGAAAACAGAGATAAAGCAGGTGACGCCAAGGCCCGCGAACGTCTACGGGACTACCTCAGTGTCGCTTGTGGACTGAAGGATACTCCCTCGATCAATGCCCACTGGGCCCGTCTCCGTAATCTGCACAACATAAAGAAGTGCAGGTATAGCATCAGTACAACCGACCCCATGTACTGAGTAAGTGGCGAGCCTAACCTCGACGAAGTAGTGACGAGGCTAGACACGACAAATAACAAAACACCTATGCAATTCAATAATATATAGCAGAAAAGTGACAGGAATTAAACCATTAAGTACAACAGAACAGGGAAACACATACTGGGAAACAAGGGGAAAACAATACTGAATAACTGAACAAGGCAACAGTATAAACAAGTAAATGTTAACCGGAAGTAACAACACATAGCAAATATGTAACCGACATCGCCCTTCGTGTTTTACTCTCATCCTCACCAAAACAAGTGCACGGCATCACCCTTCGTGCTTTTACTCTTCCTCACAATGCAATGAGTAAATAGATGGGCACGGCATGATCCTTCGTGCTTTTAAATGTAAAATCATGGCACGACATCACCCTTCGTGCTTTTACTCTTCCTCACAATGCAATGAGTAAATAGATGGGCACGGCATGATCCTTCGTGCTTTTAAATGTAAAATCATGGCACGACATCACCCTTCGTGCTTTTACTCTCATCCTCACCATGCAATGAATAAATGAATACACGGCATCACCCTTCGTACTTTACACTCTTCCTCACCCAATCAATATCAAAACAACAGTTTGGCAAGGAAATCACAACATGAATCATAATATACAACACCCCGGCAAGGGATTAACAACATAAGTAATACCGTCCGGACAAGGGACTCATCTATAACCAATCTCGCTCAAGTATATAAGTTAATAAAAATAATCCTCAACCGAAACAATTTACCAACATGTTCTCTACAAAGTATATTCAACAATTGAATAACTTCCAAAATGAAACCTACTTCATAACACAGGGAATATCGAAGGAAAACACATATAACATCAAAACCAACTCACGGGCATGCTTGACAACAATATATAGGTACTCGTCACCTCACCAATACATTGAAAATGGAATATACAAGTAGCACATATGACTCAACACCTATTCCCTAAAGATAAGGTTAGGCCAAACACTTACCTCGACTCCAAGAATCCAAATCAAGCCTCTAGCACCGCTTTTCCTTTCGAACCCGACTCCAAATCAATCGTATCTAGACATAATTGACTCAATAACATCAATAATTGCTTAACAATTCAATTACAAAGCTTAATTATAGAATTCCAAAAATTCCAAAAATCGACTCGGGCCCGGTTGGTCAAAACACGAGGTTCGGACCAAAACCCGATCACCCATTCACCCACGAGCCCGAATATATAATTTGTTTCGAAATCCGACCCCTAAACGAGGTCAAATTCCCAAATATTCAAAAAGTCCTTACTCTACCCAATCCCCTAATTTCTACCCTTTAATTCTATGTTTTTAGGCCTAGAATCTGATGGGTGTTGATAAAAATGGAAGAAAATGAGGTTAGGATTACTTACCTATGAAGCTATGGTGATTAAGCTCTTCAAAAATCGCTCAAGAGGTGTGGAGAAGAAGGAGTTTGTGAAAATGGGGAAGAAATCCCGAACTATTCTGCTTTTGACATTTTAAAACAACTGGGCGAAAAATTCTCAGTGCGTTCGCGACCTGAGAGGTGCTTTCGCACAAGCTTAATAACTTCACTAGCCTACGCATTCGCACAGCCTTGGGTGCGTTCGCACAGGCTAACCACTACCCAGCCCCCCAGGTCCCCCCACTAAGGCTATGCGTTCGCGACTTACCCCCGCGTTCGCATAGCTTACTCTGTCCCCCACTCCGCGATCGCATCCTAAAGGGTGCGTTCGCACTGACTTAAAACTACCCTGACCCCAACCCACACATAACCATGTGCATTCGCACTCCCTTGAATGCGTTCGCATAGGGTAAACACCTGGACACCAGAAAATGACTATTACAACAGATTTATCACCAAGGCTTGCAGTCCGACACCTACCCGAAACTCACCCGAGCCCTCGGGGCTCAAAACAAAATATATATATATAACCTCAAAAATATCCTGCGTACTAATTCGAGCAATTAAATCACCAAATTAACAAAAAAAACAACGAATTAAACCTCAAAATCAATGAAATATTTCAAAACTTCTTAAACATTGAAATAATCCATTTTTTATCTGAATCACGTCAAACAAAGTATGTTTCTTACCAAACTTCACCGATAACACATATAAATCATATCGAACATGTACCGGGCTCTGGAACCAAGATACGGGCCCGATATCATAGGTTTCACATTAAATTTAATTTTCAAAAACCTTTATATTTTTTTCAGAAAATAAGTTTCTTTAAAAATTCATTTCTCAGACTTCGGACCTCGGAATTCGATTCTGGGCATACGCCCAAGTCCCATATTTTCCTACGGACCCTCCATGGCCGTCAAATCACGGGTCCGGGTCTGTTTACCAAAAATGTTGACCAAAGTCAACTTTGTTCAAATTTCAAACAAAAATTATTGTTTTTATCAGTTTTTCACATAATGGCTTCCCAACTACACGCTCGGGCTGCGTACGCAAATCGAGGTGGGATAGAAAGAGGCTTTATGGCCTCGGAACATAGATTTAGCAAAAATTACACGGAATGACCTCTTGGGTCATCATAATCTCCACCTCTAAAACAAACATTCGTCCTCGAACGGACATAGAAAGGTACTTGTATCGGGAAATTATGGGGATAACGCCTCCGCATATCGGACTCGGACTCCCAAGTAGCTGCCTCAACAGGCTGACCTCTCCACTGAACACGAACCGAAGGATAACTCTTCGATTTCAACTAACGAACCTGCCGAGCTAATATAGCTACCAGCTCCTCCTCATATGTCAAATCCTTGTCCAGCTGGACACCGCTGAAGTCAAGTACATGAGATGGATCGACAATATACCTCCGAAGCATAGATACATGAAACACTGGGTGCACGGCTAATAAACTCGGTGGCAAGGTAACTCTATAGGCCATCTCTCCTACCTTATCCAGAATCTCAAATGGACCAATGTACCTAGGGCTCAACTTGCCATTCTTCCCGAACCTCATCACGCCATTCATGGGCGACACCCGAAGAAATACCCTGTCCCCTATTATGAATACCAAATCACGAACTCTGCGATCCATATAACTCTTCTGCCTAGACTAAGCTGTACGAAGTCTATCCTTAATGATCTTCACCTTGTCCAACGCATCCTGGACTAACTCTAAACCCAACAATCTAGCCTCATCCGGCTCGAACCACCTGACTGGAGACCGACACTGCCTACCATACAACACCTCATAAGGAACCATCTGGATGCTCGACTGGTAGTTGTTGTTGTAGGCAAACTCAGCTAAAGGCAAAAACTAGTCCCATGAACCTCTAAAGTCAATGACACATGCTCGCAACATATCCTCCAAGATCTGAATAGTACGCTCGGACTGTCCGTCCGTCTGAGGATGAAACGTTGTGCTCAAATCAACCCGTGTGCCCAACTCATGCTGAAATACTTTCCAGAAATGGGACGTAAACTGAGTACCTCGATCAGATATAACGGACACGGGCACACCATGCAAGCGAACAATCTCCCTCATGTATATCTTTGCCAACTTCTCCGAAGAATACGAAACTGATACTAGAATGAATTTTGCTGACTTGGTCAGCCTATCCACAATGACCAACACCGCATCAAACATCCTCTAAGTCCATGGGATTAAAACTATGAAATCCATGGTAATACTCTCCCCCTTCCACTTAGGAAGCTCAATCTGCTACATCAAACCACCGGGTCTCTGGTGCTCGTACTTAACCTGCTGACAGTTCAAGCACCGAGCTACATATGCCACAATGTCTTTCTTCATCCTCCACCACCAATAATGTTGCCGCATATACTGGTAGATCTTTGCGGCGCCAGGATGAATGGAATACCGGGAACTATGGGCCTCCTACAATATAAACTCACGAATACCATCAACATCAGGCACACAAATATGGCCATGCATCCTCAAGACTCCGTCATCATCCATTATAAACTGCTTGGAACCTCTGTGCCGGACCGTGTCTCTAAGAACTCATAAATGACGATCATCATACTGTCGGTCTCGAATACGATCAAACAATGATGAACGGGCCACAGTATAAGCCAAGACACTGCCAGTCTCTGAAACATCCAATCTCATGAATCGATTGGCCAAGGCCTGAACATCTAGAGCGAGCGGTCGCTCCCCGACCGGTATATAATCAAGACTACCATGCTGGCTGACTTCCGGCTCAAAGCATCGGCCACCACATTGGCCTTTCCTAGATGATATAGAATGGTAATATCATAATCTTTCAACAAATATAACCATATTCTCTTCCTCATATTCATCTCTTTCTGCTCAAACAGATACTGCAAACTCTTATGATTAGTGAACACCTCACACGACACACCATACAAATAATGCCTTCAAATCTTCAGTGCGTGAACAATGGCTGCTAACTCCAAATCGTGAACTAGATAGTTCTTCTCATGAACCTTTAACTGACGTGAAGCATAAGTTATAACCTTTCCATCCTGCATCAACAGTGCACCAAGTCCAACCCATGAAGCATCACAATACACGGTATATGACCATGAACCTGTGGACAACACTAACACCGGTGTCGTGGTCAAGGCTGTCTTGAGCTTCTGAAAGCTCGCCTCACACTCATCGGACAACCTGAACTGGGCACCCTTCTGAGTCAACCTGGTCATCGGGGCTGCAATAGATGAAAAGCCCTCTAAAAATCGATGATAATAGCCTGCTAAGCCCAAGAAACTCCTAATCTCTGTAGCTGAGGTGGGTCTAGGCCAATCCCTAACTGCTGAAATCTTCTTGGGATCCACCTAAATACCCTTTGCCGACACCACATGACCCAAAATTGCTACTGAACTCAACCAGAACTCACACTTGGAAAATTTTGCATACAACTGACTATCCTTCAAAGTCTTGAGGACGACTCGAAGGTGTTGCTCGTGCTCCTCTCGGTTGCGAGAGTATATCAATATAGCATCAATGAAAACAATAATAAAAGAGTCCAAACAGGGTCTGAACACTTGGTTCATCAACTCCTTAAAAGCAGCGGGGGCATTTGTCAACCCAAATGACATCACCAAGAACTCATAATGCCCGTACTGAGTGCGAAAAGCTATCTTAGGTACATCGGATGCCCTAATCCTCAACTGATGGTAGCCAGATCTCAAATCAATCTTGGAAAACACTGTAGCACCCTGAAGCTGGTCACATAAATCATCAATCCTAGGCAAAGGATACTTATTCTTAATAGTAACCTTGTTGAACTACCAGTAGTCAATACACATTCTCATTGAGCCATCTTTCTTCTTAACAAACAACACTGGGGCACCTCAAGGGGAAACACTAGGTCTAATGAAGCCTTTATAAAGCAGGTCATGTATCTGATCATTCAACTCCTTCATCTCTGGTGGGGCCATCCGATAAGGCGGAGTAGAAATGGGCTGAGTGCCCGGAGCTAACTCAATGCAAAAGTCAATATCCCTGTCAGATGGCATACCCGGCAGGTCAGCGGGGAATACCTTTGGAAACTCACGAACAATGAGCATGGACTCCATAGAAGGAACCTCGACACTAGAATCATGAACATATGCCAAATAGGCCAAACAACCCTTCTCGGCCATGCGCCGAGCCTTCATATATGAAATAACTCTATCGGAAGAATGACTAGGAGTCCCTCTCCACTCCAATCAAGGTACTCCCGGTAAATCCAAGGTCACGGTCTTGGCATGATAGTCCAGAATAGCATGGTAGGGAGATAACCAATCCATCCCCAAGATGACATCGAAATCAACCATATCAAGAAGCAAGAGATCTACCTGAGTCTCCAGGACACCAATAACCAATAAGCATAAATGGTAAACTCGATCTACCATAGTAGAATCACCCACCCGTGTAGATACATATACGGGAGTACTCAGGGAATCGCCGATCATAATCAGATAAGAAGCAAAATATAAAGACACATAAGAGAACGTAGACCCTGGATCAAATAAAACCGAAGCATCTCTGCTGCAAACTGAAACCATACCTGTAATAACTGCATCAGAGGCCTCAACCTCGGGTCTGGCAGGAATAGCATAGCATCGGAGCGGAGCCCCTCCAACCTGAACATCTTTGGGTCGACCTACTGCTGCCTGACCTCTACCCCTCATAGCATGTCCTCCACCTATGACACTTCGACCTCAACCCCTAGCTGGTTGAGGGGGTGGGGGTGCACCTGGTGCGGGAATCATAGCACGGGAACCCGGATGCTGAGAACTACTAGAAATTTAGGGGCAATACCTATCAATGTTCCCTGGAATACCACAAGAGTAACAAGACCTATGCTGCTGAGACTGCTGGTCTTGGAAATGTCTCTGTCGACCAGAATAACCACCCTGAAAGCTCTGAAGTGACGGTGCAGTGATAGGAGCTGGTGGTGCACTAATAGGAGCCGGTGGCGCACTATGGGATACCTAAAGTGCCGACTGGTATGGTATAGGAGGATGACCTCTGCCGAAAGAATCTCTTCCTCCAGATGAGGCACAACTAAATCGACCGAATGAAATATCAGTACTTGACTCTCTGGCCATCTGGAGTCAAATAGGCTGAGCCAGCCCTTCAATAAACCTCCTCACCCTCTCTCGATATGTGGGGAGTATCATGATCGCATGTCGAGCCAAAGTGATAAACCTGGTCTCATACTATGTAACAGGTCATAGATCCCTAATGGAGACACTCAAACTACCTCTGAAGATCCTCCCTCTGAGTAACTGGAAGAAACTTCCCCAAGAACAACTCGGAGAACTGAGCCCAAGCTAAAGGCGAAGACCTAGCTGGTCTGGTCAAGCAATAGCCCCTCCACAAAGTCTTGGCGGTACCATAAAGACGGAATGTTGCAAAATCAACTCCATTGGACTCTACGATGCCCATGTTCCGAAGAACCTCATAACAACTGTCCAAATAATTCTGGGGATCCTCTGATGGTGCACCAGTAAAAGTAGTAGGGAATAACTTGGTGAACCGATCCAATCACCACAAAGCATCGGCAGACATAGATTCCCCCTCAACTGCCTGTGCCACAATACCTTGCTGAGCTGCTCCAGCTGTCTGAGGTGCTGGACTCTAGAACTGAGTGTCTAACTGCTCTGGTGTGCGAGTAGCAGGAGTCCGTGCCCCTCCCTAGCCTGAGAGACGGCCGGTACAGTAGGAAGTAGACCGGTCTGAGCCACGCTCTCCATGAGGCCCACTAAGAAGACCACAACATCCTGAAGAACCGGGGTGGAAATGAACCCCTCTGAAACTTGAGTTGGTCCAACTGGAACCGTCTGAGTAGGAACCTCACCGGCCAAGTCTACTTGTGGGTTCTCTACTGGGGCTGCTGCTCTAGGCTGAGCCCTGACTCTGCCTCGGCCTCTAGCACGGCCTCGGCCTCGTCCTCGGCCCCTCGTAGGAGCTACAACAGAAGGATCGGGCTACTGATCGGTAGATGAGGAAGCACGCGTTCTTGCCATATGCGAGAGAATAGAATAGAAACTCAATTAGCATTTGAATTCAAACCGCATGACATAGAAGAAGAAATGTGAAGTTATTCCTAACTTTGTTGCCTCTAAGGTTAAGTACAGACGTCTCTGTACTGATCCCTCAGACTCTACCAAGTATGTTCGTGAATTGTGAGACCTAAGAAACCTAGGTCTCTGATACCAACTTGTCACGACCCGAAATCCCACCGTCGGGACCGTGATGGCGTCTAACGTTGAACCCGCTAGAAAAGACAACGTTACCACTCATTCTAGTCTATTCTTTTATTGATTAGCAATCAACACTGAGATACAAGAAAAATTAGAATCAAAGCGCGGAAGAAACGGAATCTAATAGTTTGATTATACAGTATTACACAAATCGTCTATAATAATTTCCCCAAAATCTGGTGTCACAACTTTCACAGACTGTCTAAGATTTACTACAAATATAAGTCTGAATAAACAAAGAGCTATTGTCTCGAAAATACATGAAAAGACAGGAAAAGACAGATAAAGGAGGTGACGCCAAGGCCCGCGAACGTCTATGGGACTACCTCAATGTCGCCAGTGGACTTAAGGATACTCCCTCGATCAATGCCCACTGGATCCGGCTCCGTAATCTGCACAACATAAAGAAGTGCAGGTGTAGCATCAGTACAACCGACCTCATGTACTGAGTAAGTGCCGAGCCTAACCTCGGCGAAGCAGTGACGAGGCTAGACACGACAAACAACAAAACACCTGTGCAATTCAATAATATATAGCATAAAAGTGACAAGAATTAAACCATTAAGTACAACAGAACAGGGAAACACATACTGGGGAACAAGTGGAAAACAATACTGAATAACTGAACAAGGAAACAGTATAAACAAGTAAATGTTAACCGGAAGTAAAAGCACAAATCAAATATGTACACGGCATCACCCTTCGTGCTTTACTCTCATCCTCACCAAAACAAGTGCAAGGCATCACCCTTCGTGCTTTTACCCTCATCCTCACAATGCAATGAATAAATAGATGGGCATGGCATGATCCTTCGTGCTTTTAAATGTAAAATCATGGCACGTCATCAGCCTTCGTGCTTTACACTCTTCCTCAACCAATCAATATCAAAACAATAGTTTGGCAAGAAAATCACAACATGAATCACAATTCACAACACCCCGGCAAGGGAACAACAACAGAAGTAATATCGTCCTGGCAAGGGACTCAGCTATAACCAATCTTGCTTAAGTATATAACTTAATAAAAATAATCCTCAGCTGAAAAAATTTAAAAACATGTTCTCTAAAAAGTATTTTCAACAATTGAATAACTTCAAAAATGAAATCTACTTCATAACACATGGAATATTGAAGGAAAACACATATAACATCAAAATCGACTCACGGGCATGCTTGACAACAATATATAGGTACTCGTCATCTCACCTATACATTGAACATGGAATATACAAGTAGCACATATGACTCAACACCTATTCCCTCAAGCTAAGGTTAGGCCAAACACTTATCTCGACTCCAAGAATCCAAATCCAGCCTCTAGCACCGCTTTTTCTTTTCGAACCCGACTCCAAATAAATTGTATCTAGACATAATCGACTAAATAACATCAATAATTGCTTAACAATTCAATTCCAAAGCTTAATTATAGAATTCCAAACATTCTTTCCAAAATTCCTAAAATCGACCCCGAGCCCGGTTGGTCAAAGCATGAGGTTCGGACCAAAACCCAATCACCCATTCACCCACGAGCCCGAATATATAATTTATTTTGAAATCCGACCCCAAAACGAGGTCAAATTCCCAAATATTCAAAAAGCCCTAACTCTACCCAATCCCCTAATTTCTACCCTTTAATTCCATGTTTTTAAGCCTAGAATCAAATGGGTGTTGATAAAAATGGAAGAAACTGAGGTTAAGATTACTTACATATGAAGTTATGGTGATGAAGCTCTTCAAAAATTGCTCAAGAGGCGTGGAGAAGAAGGAGTTTGTGAAAATGGGGAAGAAATCCCGAAACTATTCTGGTTTTGACATTTTAAAACAACTAGGCGAAAAATGCTTTGTGCGTTCGCGACCTGAGAGGTGCGTTCGCACAAGCTTAACTATATTAGCCTACGCGTTCGCACATCTTTGGGTGCGTTCGCACAGGCTAACCACTACCAAGACCCTCGCTAAGGCTATGCGTTCGCGACTTACCCCCGCGTTCGCATAGCTTACTCTGGCCCCCACTCCGCGACCGCATCCTAAAGGGTGCGTTCGCACTGAGTTAAAACTACCTTGACCCCAACACACACATAACCCTATGTGTTTGCACTCCCTTGAGTGCGTTCGCATAGGGTAAACACCTGCACACCATAAAATGACTATTACACCAAGTGTTTCACCAAGTTTTGCACTGCGACACCTACCCAAAACTCACCCGAGCCCTCGGGGCTCAAAGCCAAATATATACACAACCTCAAAAACATCCTACAGACTTATTCGAGCAATTAAATCACCAAAATTAACATCAAAAATAATGAATTAAACCTCAAAATCAATGAAATACTTCAAAACTTCTTAAACTCTCAAATTTTCCATTTTTGATCTGAATCACGTCAAACAAAGTCTGTTTCTTACCAAACTTCACGGATAACACATATAAGTCATATCGAACTTGTACCGGGCTTCGAAACCCGGATACGGGCCCGATATTACAGGTTTCATATCAAATTTCATTTTCAAAAACCTTTATATTTCTCAGAAAATGATTTTCTTTAAAAATTCATTTCTCGGAATTGGGACCTCGGAATTCTATTCTGGGCATACGCCCAAGTCCCATATTTCCTACGGATCCTCCGGGACCGCCAAATCACGGGTCCGGGTTCGTTTACCAAAAAAGTTGACCAAAGTCATCTCTATTCAAATTTTTAACACAAAATTATTATTTTTATCAGTTTTTCACATAATGGCTTCCCGGCTACACTCCGGGGCTGCACACGCAAATCGAGGTGGGGTAGAAAGAGGCTTTCATGGCCTCAGAACACAGATTTAGCTAAATTTACACTGGATGACCTTTTGGGTCATCACATAACTTATGTATTTTCCTTTTCTTTTTAGTTTAATTGCTTTAGCATCGCTACTTTTAGGTTCAATTCTTGTTTAAATAATTGGAATATCTTAATTTAGTTAATAGTTAATAACAAGTCCCCGTGGGTTCGACACTCTATCTTATCACTTTATTAGTTGACGACGCGTATACTTGCGTGTGTGTTTGGCCGCAATATTTACAAATATGGGTGCATTTTCCCATGATTAAATCTATGGCCTTAACCTAGAAGCTCGTGCGAGTATTTTGTAGGTTCTTTGTGTCACGACCCAAAATCCTACCTCAGGTCGTGATGGCGCCCAACACCGCGGTCAGGCAAGTCAACACTTGTTTTGCTAGTGACATTTCCTTATTTGATAAAAATTCCAACACTTGCCAAATTTTTAAGTTAAAACATTAAGTGGAAATGAATAATTTGTCAATTTAGACAAAATAAGCCATAAAAGTCTTGAACTAACATATACATGCAGTCCCAAAATATAAAATGTCTACTACGTGTGTGCCAGGAACTAGTGTCACTAGTCTACAGGCATGCTAGTAGAATATACAAAAGGGGAAATAAAATTGTCCCACTATCCGAAAGTAATAGACGGGAATAAACAAAAGAAAACTCCATAGTGCTGTTGGGAATTGCCAAGGGACGTAGCTCACCGTGAAGTTAAGTCCAGATATACTCAGGATTGAGCTCCGGCCTGATAACCAGATGCACCAGCCTCAGAACCTGTGCAATTAAGTACAGAAGCGTAGCATGAGTACATAATTAAATATGTACCCAGTGAGTATCCAGTCTAATCTCGAAGAAGTAGTGACGAGAGGTCGACTTGACACTTACTAGGGTCCAACAATATAATTAAAACAGGATATGATAAAGGCAACAGGCATGTGAGGATAATAAGCGGTGAATAACAAAGTTAGCCGCAATTCAAGCTAATGCTGAAAAATAGTTAAACAATTACTAACTTCGTTTTCCCCCATATGTCTATCGATTTAATATTCATAGAATCATTTACAATTTAGCATACGCCTAAGGGGACAAAGACAACCGGCCTGATCCATCATAATAACCATATTTGTGCACTGCCAAAGGGTCGATCGACTCGAACCATAGATGCATCTATCAACCTGCTGTGGTGAAGCGGGCACATACACACACACATTTTTCTTTAAATGATTTCTCAAGGAACAATTTCCTTTAAGCAACTAAATTCCATGACTTTTCTTGAAATAAAGATGCATACGATGGAATCATAAAGCATAAAATTCAAATTGAGGAAAATTCCCAAGGCATGGTGTGATCCTAACTATGTGGACATAACAATAATACTCACTACTCACGGACTCTCGTCACCGCGTACGTACGTAGTCCCCGCAGACATTAACACATAATCATCTAGCTCACCTATGAGGACAATTCCCTCTTACAAGGTTAGAAAGGAGACTCGCCTCGTGCCGAGCCTACTTTCCGGGTCAAGAATGCGCCCGAAACTCCAAACTCGTCTCCCAAGGACTCGAAACTAGTCAAATATTATATACATGAATTAATCTATGCTCAAAAGTATGAAATTTTCCTAATTAAGTAGTTATTTCAACCTACCTTGAAAAATCCCAAAATACACCCCCGGGCCCACATGCTTGGATTCCCAAATTTTTGAAGTAAACACTTACCCATAACCTAATGATCATTAATATATGATTTTTGTATGATTTCATAGCTAGTTAGTGGGTAATTTCCTAAAATTTCATAAAGCCCTAGGTTTTTGTTCTAACCTTTGATTTCACTAATTAGGGTGTTAACCTACCTAGGAATTCATGTATTAAACCAAGATTAGGGTGAAAATTACTTACCTCTTAGCAACTAAGTCATTGGTCTCTTTTGCATGCTCAAAATTGCCCAAGGAAGAAGGTGTAATGTTCAAAAATGGAGGTTTTCCCGTATTTTAAAAGACCTCTCTGCCTACAGGGATTCCGTACATGCGGCTCAAGGACTGCACCTGCGGTCTCGCATCTGCGAGAAGGGTCTCGCACCTGCGGCTCCGCTCCTACGGAATATAGTCTGCACCTGTGAGAAATGTCAGCCTCACCTGGGGCTGCACCTGCGAGGCCTGGACCGCAGGAGCGGTCTTACACCTGCGACTAGTCAACCGCAGGTGCGATTACACTAGATCTGGTGCACCAGCAATTATAGTTGTTGGGTTTTGTCCTCGTATGGTGCCCGAGCGCCACCTAGGCCCACCCGAGCCCCTGTCCAAGTATATCAACAAGTCCCAAATCATGATACGGACGTGCTCGAGCCTTCGAAATACCCAAAACAATGCTAAATCACAAAATCACACCTCAAAACCCCTAGAATCAAACTTAAGAACCATACGTTCTTGAATTCGCTAACAATGCGCCGAACCGACCTATACTACTCGGAATGAAACAAAATTTTGCAAGCAAGTCATAAATGACGTAGCGGAACTATTCCCGATATCGGAATTCCGTTTGGACCTCGATAACACAAAACACGTTCCAACCCTTAATTTGAACTTAAGGGAACTCCTATTTCGCTATATTGCGCCGAAACGCTCCCGGGTCATCCAAAACCCATTCCGGACGTACGCACAAGTCTGAAATCATCATACGAAGCTACCAAAACCGTCAAAACCCGATTCCAAGATCGTTTACTCAAAACATTGACCGAAGTCAAACATGGCCTTAAAGGCCAACCTTAAGGAACTAAGTGTTCCTGTAATGCTCTAAACTCTTCCGAATCCTGAACCACCCGTCCCCACAGATCATAAATCAAAAAAAGCCACTACGGGAAGTCTCATTCACGGGGACGAGGTCCTATAACGCAAAACGACTAGTCGGGTCGTTACATTCTCCACCTCTTAAACAAATGTTCGTCCTCGAACGGGTCTAGAGTCATACCTGAAGTGATGAATAAGTGTGGATATCTGCTACGCATTTCCCCCTCGGACTCCCAAGTCGCCTCCTCGACTGGTTGGCTCCTCCACTGGACCATTACGGCAGAAACTCTCTTGGATCCCTACTAGCGGTCCTGCCGGTCAATAATAGCAACTGGCTCCTCCTCGTAGCCCAACCTCTCATCCAACTGAATGGTGTTGATATCAATAACGTGAGAGAAGTCTGTGTGGTACCTCCGGAGCATGGATACATGAGAGCCCGGATGAACTCCTGATAAACTAGGAGGTAAAGCAAGCTCATAAGCAACCTCTATGATCCGCCTCAATACCTCAAAAGGACCTATAAACCTTGGGCTCAGCTTTCCCTTCTTCCGGAATCTCATGATACCCTTCATCGGCGAGACTTTCAACAGGACCTTATCTCCCTCCATAAATGATACATCACGCTCCTTCTGATCCGCGCAACTCTTTTGTCCGGACTGTGCTTTGCGGAGCCTCTCTTGAATCAACTTTACCTTCTCCAAAGCTTCCTTCACTAGGTCGGTGCCATATAGCTTAGCCTCGCCAGGTTCAAACAACCTGATAGGCGAACGACATCGCTGACCATACAAAGCCTCAAATGGAGCCATCTCGATGTTGTACTGATAACTATTATTGTAGGGAAACTCAGCCAAAGGAAAGAACTGGTACCACTGACCTCCGAAGTCAATCACACACGCCCTGAGCATGTCCTCTAATATCTGAAATGTACGCTCCGACTGACCATCAATCTGAGGGTGAAATGTGTGTTGCGATCTATCTGGATACCCATTTCACTATGCAATGCTCTCCAGAAGTGCGAGGTAAACTGAGGACCTCGATCTGATATAATGGACACGGGCACATCGTGCAACCGGACTATCTCCCGTATGTAGATCTGAGCTAGCCTCTCAGAAGTATAAGTAGTAGCTACTGGAATGAAATGCGCCGATTTGGTCAACTTATCCACAATGACCCAAACCGAGTCAACCTTTTGCAAACTCCGAGGCAACCCAACCACGAAGTCCATAGTGATACGCTCCCACTTCCACTCAGGAATAGGCATGTGCTGAAGTAGGCCTCCTGGCCTCTGGTGCTCATACTTGACCTGCTGGAAATTAAGACATCTAGCCACAAACTCCACTATGTCCTTCTTCATCTGCCTCCACCATAAATGCTGCTTCAAGTCACGATGAACTGAATACCATGAACTGTGAGCGTCCTTAGAATCCTCTCCCTCAGTCCATAACGAAGAATCAATATACGGCCACCCTGTTCATCAAGTCCATAAATGTTGTTGGGGCATTAGTCAAGCCGAAGGACATCATCAAGAACTCATAATGGCCATATCTCGTACGAAAAGCAGTTTTCGGAACATTCGAGTCCCGAATCTTCAACTGGTGGTACCCCGATCTCAAGTCGATCTTAGAAAACACCCGAGAACCCTGCAACTGGTCAAACAAATCATCGATATGCGGCAATGGATACTTATTCTTAATGGTGACCTTGTTCAACTGGCAGTAATCAATACACACCCACATAGACCCATCCTTCTTATTCACAAATAGCACTGGAGCACCCCACGGCGATACAATCGGTCTGATAAACCCCTTAGCCAACAACTCCTCAAGCTGTGCCTTCAACTCCTTCAACTTTTTCGGAGCCATACGGTACGGGGAAATGGAAATAGGTTGAGTACCTGAAGCTACATCAATATAGAAATCAATATCACGATCCGGGGGCATGCCCGAAAGGTCTGAAGGAAATACATCAGCAAACTCTCGAACCACTAGTACTGAATCAACCGTCGGAGACTCGACGGTGGTGCCCCGCACATAAGCAAGATACGCTAGACAACCCTTTTTGACCATATGTCGAGCCTTCAGGAAGGAAATAACATGACTAGCTGCGCTAACTGAGGAACCTCTCCACTCCAGTTAGGCAACTCGGGCATGGCTAGGGTAACCGTCTTGCCATGGCAATCCAAGATTGCATGATAGGGAGATAGCCAATCCATGCCTAGGATAATCTCGAAATCAACCATATCGACCAATAGGAGATCCGCTCTAGTCTCAAACCCACAAAATGTAACCACACAGAACCGATAAATTCGGTCTACCACCACAGAATCGCCCACGGGATTGGACACATAAATAGGAGCACCCAAGGACTCTCGAGGAACATCCACGAAAAAAGCAAATAAGGCTGATACATATGAATAAGTGGATCCTGGATCAAATAATAGTGATGCCTCTCTACCACATACTGTAATAGTACCCGTGAACACAGCATATGAGGCTACTTCATCTGACCTGTCTGAAATAGCATAGAATCTAGCTGGAGCATCGGATGACTGAACCCCGTTGGAATGAGTAGGAGTTGACTGACTTCCATCTCTAGGAAGACCCCTTCCGACCTGTCCTCCACCTCTCTTATCCTGCTGCCCCTGCTCCCTGCTCCTCGACCAATAACCCTCGATTCTGCGAGCAATCTCCACCACAAGCTGATACGGGGACCCCATCTCCACTTCTCGGGCCATGTTGGCCCTAATATCTAGATACAACCCAGCTAAAAATCTCCACACTCTCTCGGCATCAGTAGGTAGTATCATGAGTGTATGACAAGACAACTCAGAAAATCTAGCCTCGTAGTCTGTCACTGACATCAGACCCTGCTCCAGCTGGTCAAACTAATATCTCAGCTCTTCCCTCTCAGAGGGTGGAATATACCTGTCCAAGAACAACTATGTGATCTACTCCCAAGTGATAGGAGGAGAATCTGCCGGTGTACCAAGGATATAAGACTGCCACCATCTGCGGGCCCTGCCCTCTAACTGAAAAGTAGTGAAGTCAACTCCATGGCACTCCAATATCCTAATGTTGTGCAGTTCTCCCTGTACCTATCAATGAAGTCCTGGGCATCCTTGCCCCGCTAACCTCCGAAGACAGGAGGGTGCAATCTAGTCTATCTATCCAATAACTTCTGCGGATCGCTGTCCGCATCTGGTCTGAGCTCAGGTGCTGCTGCTGCAGGCTGGGCTCCACCCACGGCAGTGTACCGGGGGTTTGATATATTGTTGTTGCATGACCTGCGGCCTGGGAAGTAGGGGTCTGGATTCCCCCCCCCCCCCCCCCCCCCCCTCTCAGGCCCCCCTCCTTGCCTGAGATGTGGACGAATTCCCTGGGAATAAACCAGCATGAGTCATAGTGTCCATGAACTGCATCATACGGCCCATGACCTCTTGGAAGCCTGGTGCAGTCATGAAGTCCATCGGAGCTGGATCTCCTAGAGGCACCTCGCCCTGCTCCTCAGTAATGGGATCCTCTGCCGGTTCCCTCCCCTGACCTCTGCCACGGCCTCAGACAGTGGGGGTAGCGGCATCTCCCGGGTCAGGAACGTCAGTTGCGCGCATCCTCACCATCTGTGCGAGAATAGAAGAGTGAGATTTAGTATGCCATCGACTTCACGATAGAATATGAATAAAGATAGGTTTCCTAACACCCTATAGCCTCCTGAAGATAAATATAGATGTCTCTGTACCGATCCGCAAGACTCTAATGGGTTTCCCCGTGACTAGTGAGACCTACGTGAACCTAGAGCTCTAATACCATGTTGTCACGACCCAAAATCCTACCTCAGATCGTGATGGTGCCCAACACCGGGGTCAGGCAAGCCAACACTTGTTTTTCTAGTGACATTTCCTTATTTAATAAACATTCCAACACTTGCCAAATTTTTAAGTTAAAACATTAGGTGGAAATGAATAACTTTCCAATTTATACAAAAGCAGCCATAAAAGTCTTGAACTAACATATACATGCAGTCCCAAAATATAAAATGTCTACTACGTGTGTGCCAAGAACTAGTGTCACTATTCTACGGGCATGCTAGTAGAATATAAAAAAGGGGAAATAAAACTGTCCCACTGTCCGAAAGTAATAGACGGGAATAAACAAAAGAAAACTCTATAGTGCTATTGAGAATCGCCAGAGGAAGCAGCTCACCATGAAGTAAAGTCCAGATGCACCAGCCTCAGAACCTGTACAATTAAGTACAGAAGCGTAGCATGAGTACATATTTAAATATGTACCTAGTGAGTATCCAGTCTAATCTCGAAGAAGTAGTGACGAGAGGTCGACTTGACACTTACTAGGGTCCAACAATATAATTAAAACAGGATATAAAGGCAACATGCATGTGAGAATAATAAAGCGGTGAATAACAAAGGTAGCAGCAATTCAAGCTAATGCTGAAAAATAGTTAAACAATTACTAACTTCGTTTTCCCCCAGATGTCTATCGATTTAATATTCATAAAATCATTTAAAATTTAGCATACGCCTAACGGGACAAAGACAACCGGCCTGAGCCATCATAATAACCATATATGTGCACTGCCGAAGGGTCGATCAACTCGAACGATAGATGCATCTATCAACCTGCCGTGGTATACGGCCCGCTCCCATAAAAGTGGGGGGAAATAACACTCCGCTCGTGGAATCATTAATGGCGAAGTGGGCACATGCACACACACATTTTTCTTTAAATTATTTCTCAAGGAACAATTTCCTTTAAGCTACTAAATTCCATGAATTTTCTTGAAATAAAGATGCATACGATGGAATCATAAAGCATAAAATTCAAATTGAGGAAAATTGACAAAGCATGGTGTGAGCCTAACTACTCGGACATAACAATAATAGTCACTACGCACGGACTCTCGTCACCGCGTACGTACGTAGTCCTCGCAAACATTAACACATAATCATCTAGCTCACCTATGGGGACAATTCCCTCTTACAAGGTTAGAAAGGAGACTCACCTCGTGCCGAGCCTACTTTTCGAGTCAAGAATGCGCCCGAAACTCCAAACTCGTCTCCCAAGGACTCGAAACTAGTCAAATATGATATACATGAATTAAACTATGCTCAAAAGTATGAAATTTGCCTAATTAAGTAGTTATTTCAACCTACCTTGAAAAATCCCAAAATACACCCCCGGGCCAACATGCTCGAATTCCAAAATTTTTGAAGGGAACACTTACCCATAACCTAAAGATCATTAATATATGATTTTTGTATGATTTCATAGCTAGTTAGTGGGTAATTTCCTAATATTTCATAAAGCCTTAGGTTTTTGTTCTAACCTTTGATTTGCACTAATTAGGGTGTTAACCTACCTAGGAATTCCTGTATTAAACCAAGATTAGGGTGAAAATTACTTACCTCTTAGCAGCTAAGTCGTTGGTCTCTTTTGCATGCTCAAAATCGCCCAAGGAAGAAGGTGTAATGTTAAAAAATGGTGGTTTTCTCGTATTTTAAAAGGCCTCTCTACCTACAGAAATTCCGCACCTGCGGTCTCGCATCTGCGAAGGGTCTCGCACCTACGTAGTTGGACAAGAGGGCCTGGGCTCGCATCTGAGGAGAGGAGCTCGCACCTGCGGCTGCACCTACGAGGCCTGGACCGCATGAGCGGTCTCGCACCTGCGACCGGTTAACTGCAGGTGCGGTTACACCAGATTTGGTGCACCAGCAGTTATAACTGCTTGTTTGTAGCCTCGTATGGTGCCCGAGCGGCACCTGGGCCCACCCGAGCCCTCGTCCAAGTATACTAACAAGTACCAAATCATGATACAGACTTTCTCGAGCCTTAATGTCAGCCTCACCTGGGGCCGCTCCTGCGAGTCCTAGACCGCAGGAGCAGTCTCGCACCTGCGACTGGGCAACTGCAGGTGCGGTTACACCAGATGTGATGCGCCACCAGTTATAATTACTGGGTTTTGGCCTCGTATGGTGCCCGAGCAGCACCTGGGCCCACCCGAGCCCCCGTCCAAGTATACCAACAAGTCCAAAATCATGATACGGACTTTCTCGGGCCTTTGTAACACCCAAAACAATGCTAAATCTCAAAATCACACCTCAAAACCCCTAGAATCAAACTTAAGAACCTTAAGTTCTTGAATTCTCTAACAATGCGCCGAACCGACCTATACTACTCGGAATGACACCAAATTTTGCAAGCAAGTCATAAATGACGTAACAAAACTATTCCTGGTCTTGGAATTCCGCTCGGACCTCAATAACACAAAAACTCATTCCAAACCTCAATTTGAACTTAAGGGAACTCCTATTTTGCTATTTGGCGCCGAAACTCTCCCAGGTCATCCAAAGCCAATTCCGAACATACGCACAAGTCTGAAATCATGATACGAAGCTACCGGAATTGTCGAAACTCGATTCCGATGTCGTTTACTCAAATCGTTGACCGAATTAAACTTGGCCTTAAAGGCCAACCTTAAGTAACTAAGTGTTCCTATTATGCTCTAAATTATTCCGAATCCCGAACCACCCGTCTCCACAGGTCATAAATCATAAAAAAAACACTACGAGAAGTCTCATTCAGGGGAACGGGATCCTATAACACAAAACGACCGGTTGGGTCATTACACTTTAACTCGCTACTGCCTATTCTTTCTGCAAGCTTGAACGCCTTTGAAATCTTGACATTTTCTTGTAAGGTTTCTTCAAGGTTTTAACTCTAGCTAAACTATGCTTTTGTGGTGTACATCTTCATTCCTTGTGTATCCTTCCATATGCATAGTCCCTCCCCCCCCC
>ML251803.1:0-70366 GCA_005239495.1 Nicotiana undulata
TGAGTCCATTTTTGCTTAATTCCTTGTTATTGCCTCAATGATTATCGTGTTATGAAGTAGTTCGTTTGGGAAGTTATGTCCTCGTAAGGAATTGGTTATAGCTGAGACCCTTGCCGGCAAATATGTTTGACTTTGACTGTTATTCCCCATGTCGGGTAGTTGTGAATTGAATTCCGGTAATTGATTTCCTTGCCAAGTTTGTGATTTGTTGTTGATATTACTTGGGCGTGGAAGAGAGTAAAGCACGAAGGGTGATGTCGTGCCATTCATTAACACCATTCATTATTTATTTATTGCAATGTGAGGAAGAGAGTAAAGCACGAAGGGTGATGCCGTGCCATTCATTAACATCATTCATTTTTTATTTATCGCAATGTGAGGAAGAGAGTAAAGCACAAAGGGTGATGCCGTGCCATTCATTAATATCACTCAGGGGCAGTTCCAGAGTCATCAACCACATCAGCAGAGACCTTGTTATTGTTGTGGTGTTCATGGACACATTGCGAGGTATTTCCCCAGGGCTTCTGGTGGTAGATCGAGTATACCGTGCTTGCGTAGTAGTTATTGGTGATTTGGAGACTCAGGTTGATTTTTTGCTTCTTGATATGGTCGACTTTGTTGTTATATTGGGGATGGATTGGCTATCTCCCTATCATGCTATTCTGGACTGTCATGCAAAGACAGTGACCTTAGCCATTACAGGAGTACCTCGTTTAGAGTGGAGAGGGACTCCTAGTCATTCTTCTGGTAGAGTTATTTCTTATATGAAGGCTCGTCGCATGGTCGAGAAGGGTTGTTTGGCTTATTTTTCCTATGTTCGTGATTCTAGTGTCGAGGTTCCTTCTATAGAGTCCGTGCCCGTGGTTCGCGAGTTCCCAAAGGTATTCCCTGTTGACCTGCCGGGTATGCCACCCAACAGGGATATTGACTTTTGTATTGAGGTAGCTGAGGGCACTCAGCCTATTTCCACTACCCCGTATCGTATGGCCCCGCCAGAGTTGAAGGAGTTGAAGGATCAGTTGCAGGATTTGTTGGGTAAAGGCTCCATCAGGCCTAGTGTTTCTCCTTGGGGTGCTCCTGTGTTGTTCGTGAAAAAGAAAGATGGCTCTATAAGGATGTGAATTGACTACCGGCAGTTGAATAAGGTTATTATCAAGAACAAGTATCCTTTGCCGAGGATTGATGACTTATTTGACCAGTTTCAGGGTGCTACAGTGTTTTCCAAGATAGACTTGAGATCTGGTTACCATAAGCTGAGGATTAGGGCTTCTAATGTCCCTAAGACATCTTTTCGCACTCGTTATGGGCACTATGAGTTTTTGGTGATGTCTTTTGGGTTGACTAATGCCCCCGCTGCTTTTATGGAGTTGATGAATCGGGTATTCAGGCCTTATCTGGACTCATTCGTGATCATGTTTATAGATGATATCTTGATTTATTCCCGTAGTCGAGAGGAGCACGAGCAGCATCTTCGGGTTGTTCTCCAGACTTTGAGAGATCGGCAGTTGTATGCCAAGTTCTCCAAGTGCGCATTTTGGTTGAGTTCAGTTACATTTCTAGGCCATGTGGTTTCATCAGAGGGTATTCAGGTAGATCCTAAGAAGATTTCAACAGTTAGAGATTGGCCTAGGCTCACTTCACCTAAGGAGATTCGGAGTTTCTTGGGCTTAGCAGGTTACTATCGCCGATTTGTGGAGGGTTTTTCATCTATCGCAGCCCCGATGACCAGGTTGACCCAGAAGTGTGCTCAGTTCAAGTGGTCCGAGGAGTGTGAGGCGAGCTTTCAAAAGCTCAAGACAGCATTGACCACAGCACCAGTGTTGGTATTGCCCACAGGTTCAGGTCCATATACCGTGTATTGTGATGCGCCACGGGTTAGTCTCGGTACGGTATTGATGCAGGATGGTAGGGTCATAGCCTATGCATCTCGTCAGTTGAAGATTCATGAGAAGAATTATCCAGTTCACGACTTGGAGCTTGCAGTTATTGTTCATGCCTTGAAGATTTGGAGGCCCTATTTGTATGGGGTACCGTGTGATGTATTCACTGATCACAAGAGTTTGCAATACTTGTTTAAGCAAAAGGAGTTGAACATGAGGCAGAGAAGGTGGTTAGAGTTGCTGAAGGATTATGATGTTACTATTCTCTACCATCCGGGGAAGGCCAATGTGGTGGCCGATGCTTTGACCCGGAAGTCAGTTAGTATGGGTAGTCTTGCCTATCTATCAGTTAGAGAGCGACCTCTTGCTTTGGATGTTCAGGCGTTAGCAAACCAATTTGTGAGGTTGGAGGTTTCTGAGGGTGGCTGTGTTTTGGCCCATACCGTTGTTCGTTCTTCATTGTATGATCATATTCATGCTAGGCAGTATGATGATCGTTGTTTATGTGCTCTTAGAGATACGGTTCGGCACGGACGTGCCAAGCAGGTCACAATTGATGCCGAGGGAGATTTGAGGATGCAGGGTCGTATTTGTGCATCCGTTGTGGATGGCATTCGTGAGTTGATACTGCAGGAGACCCATAGTTACCGGTATTCCATTCATCCGGGCGCCGCAAAGATGTACCAGGACTTGAGGCAGCATTATTGGTGGCGTAGGATGAAGAAGGATATTGTAGCTTATGTAGCTCGGTGCTTGAACTGTTAGCAGGTTAAGTACGAGCACCAGAGACCCGGTGGTTTGATGTTGCAGATTCAGCTTCTTGAGTGAAAGTAGGAGCGTATCACCATGGACTTTGTAGTTGGGCTCCCACGGACTCAGAGGATGGTTGATGCAGTTTGGGTCATTGTGAAAAGGCTGACCAAGTCGGCGCATTTCATTCCAGTATCAGTGTCATATTCAGCAGAGAAGTTGACAAGGATTTACATGAGAGAGATTGTCAAATTGCATGGTGTGCCCATATCCATTATATCATACCGAGGTACTCAGTTCACATCCCATTTCTGGAGAGTATTTCAGCGAGATTTGGGCACACAGATTGATTTGAGCACAACATTTCATCCTCAGACGGACGGACAATCTGAGCATACTATTCAAATTTTGGGGGATATGTTGCGGGCCTGCGTCATTGATTTTGGAGGTTCATGGGACCAGTTCTTGTCTTTAGATGAGTTTTCCTACAACAACAGCTATCAGTCGAGCATTCAGATGGCTCTGTATGAGGCGTTGTATGGTAGACGGTGTCGGTCTCCTGTTGGATGGTTTGAGTCGGGAGAGGCTAGATTGTTGGGTTCTGAGTTAGTCCAAGAGGACTTGGACAAAGTGAATATTATTCAGGATAGACTTTGCACAGCTCAGTCCAGGCAAAAGAGTTATGCAGATCGCAGAGTTCGAGACTTGGCTTTCATGATAGGAGATCAGGTGTTTCTTAGAGTGTCGCCTATGAAGGGGGTGATGAGGTTCGGGAAGAAGGGAAGTTGAGCCCTAGGTACATTGGCCCATTTGAGCATTTGGATAAGGTAGGAGAGGTGGCCTACAAACTTGCCTTGCAACCGCATTTATCAGCCGTACATCCCGTGTTTCATGTATCTATGCTCCGGAGGTACATTGCAGATCCATCTCATGTTCTCGACTTCAGCAGTGTGTTGGACCGGGATTTTACTTATGAGGAGGAGCCAGTAGCCATATTAGCTAGGCAGGTTCGTCAGTTGAGATCGAAGAGTTATCCTTCGGTTCGTGTTCAGTGGAGAGGTCAGCCTGCCGAAGCAGCTACCTGGGAGTCCGAGTTCGATATGCGGAGCCGTTATCCCCATCTTTTCTCAGACTCAGGTACCTTTCTATGTTCGTTCGAGGACGAACGTTTGTTTTAGAGGTGGAGATTGTGATGACCCACAAGGTCCTTCTATGTTAATTTAGCTAAATATGTGCTCTGAGGCCCCGAAATCCTCCGTTAATCTCACCTCGATATGCGTGCGCAGCCCGGGCGTGTAGCTGGGAAGCTTTTATGTGAAAACTTGATGGAAAGTTAAAATTTATAATAATTAATTGATTAAAGTTGACTTTGGTCAACATTTTTGGTAAATGGACTCGGACCCGTGATTTGATAGTCCCAGAGGGTCTGTAGGAAAATATGGGACTTGGGCGTATGCCCGGAATCGAATTCCGAGGTCCCAAGCCCGAGAAATGAATTTTTAAAGAAAATTGTTTTCTGAAAATAATAAAGACTTTTGAAAATGAATTTTTATGTGAAACCTTTGTTACCGGGCCAGTATTATGGTTCTGGAGCCCGGAACAGGTTTAATATGTGTTATATGAGCTATCTGTAAAACTTGGTGTAAAACGGACTTGGTCTGACGTGTTTCGGATCAAAAATGGAAAATTTGATAGTTTATGAAGATTGAGAAAATTATATGGATTTTGAAGTTTAATTCATTGTTTTTATGTTATTTTAGTGGTTTTATTACTCGAATAAGTCCGTGGGATGATTTGGTGCTTACTGGAATGCTCGATTTGAAGTTCTGAGGGCTCGGGTGGGTCCCGGGTAGGTCTCGGGGAGTCCTTAGGATAAAATATAACTGTTGCAGGTCCGAGGGGTTAGTTCTCTGAACCCACCACCGCGGTCCGCGGTCCATTTTTCGCTGGCCGTGGTGGGGGACCTGATGGGGAGCTTCGCGGCCGCGGTCGTGTTTTCGAGGTCCGCGATGGAGGGGCTGTGTTTACTGGTCCGACTTCGGAGGCTTATATCTTTTGATCTACAAGGAATTTTGAGATAATTCAAGACGAACGTTGTAGCCCTTCGTGTCTAGTTTCTGGAATGGTAAAGAAATCGTAATTTGGACGTCTGTAGAGAAAGTTATGACCAAAATACTAAAGCATGTCACTGCAGTCATTTTTTTCTCGGTTTCTTCAGCTTTCCTTGTCATTTGCTACCGCGGCCGCGATCGTTTTTCCGCTGACCGTGGTGGGGGTACCAGAAATGGGTATAATTATACGGGAATTTCAGTTAGTTTCATATTTCAAAGCCCTAAAAACATAAGAGGCAATATTTCAAACACTCCTTCTTCTCCAAAACATTTGTAAGTGATTTCTAACTCATTTTCTTTACTCCTTAACTTCTTTTTACAAGATTTCACACTAGAATATACGCCTAAAATCCTAAAATCAAAGTAGAAATTAGGGGTTTTTCGTAGAGTTTGGATTTTGGGAATTTTGGGCAATTCAACCCCAATTTGGGGTCGAATTTCAAAACAAATTATATATTCTAACTTGTGGCGGTATGGGTAATTGGGTTTTGGTCCGAGCCTCATGTTTGGACGAAGCGGGCCCGGGGTCGAATTTTAGTATTTTTGGAAGAATGCTTGAAAATGGGTAATTAGGCTATGTAATTGATTTATTGAGTCATTTTTGATACACTTGCGTTAATTATGTCTAGATAATACTATTCCGTAGTTGAATTCTAAAGTAAAGGCGGTGTTAGAGGGTTGATTGCTATATTTTGGACCCGAGGTAAGTGTCTTGCCTAACTTTGGTGAGGGAATAGGTATTATTCTCTATGTGTTATATGTTTATCATGCTCAATGCATAGGTAAGGTGACGAGTACCTATGCATTGTGTGTCAAAGTATGCCTGTGAGTCCATTTTTTCTTAATTCCTTGTTATTGCCTCAATGATTATCGTGTTATGAAGTAGTTCGTTTGGGAAGTTATGTCCTCCTAAGGAATTGGTTATAGCTGAGACCCTTGCCGGGCAAATGTGTTTGACTTTGATTGTTATTCCCCGTGTCAGGTAGTTGTGAATTGAATTCCGGTAATTGATTTCCTTGCCAAGTTTGTGATTTGTTATTGATATTACTTGGGCGAGGAAGAGAGTAAATCACGAAGGGTGATGTCGTGCCATTAATTAACATCATTCATTATTTATTTATTGCAATGTGAGGAAGAGAGTAAAGCACGAAGGGTGATGCCGTGCCATTCATTAACATCATTCATTTTTTATTTATCGCAATGTGAGGAAGAGAGTAAAGCACGAAGGGTGATGCTGTGACATTCATTAACATCATTCATTATTTATTTATTGCAATGTGAGGAAGAGAGTAAAGCACGAAGGGTCATGCTGTGACATTCATTAACATCATTCATTATTTATTTATTGCAATGTGAGGAAGAGAGTAAAGCACGAAGGGTGATGCCGTGCCATTCATTTTATTTATTATTGCAAGTATTTCATATATATTTATCTGTTGCATAGTGAGGACGAGAGTAAAGCACGAAGGGTGATGTCATGCCATTCATTTATCTGCTTATTTATTGTATTCAACATCTCATTTTGCTAATTACCTGTTGCCCCCTTACTTGTCCCCGTATCCCTTGCTTATCTGTTAAATAATTGTCACTTCTTTGCTATATTTTTGGTAGAACTGTACAGGTAGATTATCGTTGTCGTGTCTAGCCTCGCCACTACTTCGGCCGGGGTTAGGCTCGGCACTTGCTCAGTACATGGGGTCGGTTGTACTGATGCTACACCTGCACTTCTCTATGTTGTGCAGATCCCGCAGCCGGACCCGGTGGACACTGATTGAGGGAGTATCCTTCAGTCCACTTCAGAGATTACAAGGTAGACTCGCAAACGTTCGTGGGCCTTGGCGTCTCCTCTATCCTTATCTTTCTATTCTGTCTTATTTTAGTTCTGAGACAGTTTATGTATTATTTCTTCAGACTTTGTATTTAGTAACCTCTTAGTCAGTCCGTGAGTTAGTGACTCTAGGTGCTGGGATATTGTTAACGAATCGTGTTATTAGTGTTTTGATTATTTTCAGAATTTATCTGCTTCCACATTTGAAAAAGGAATATTAGATGCTTTACTTAAACTCTGCATTTTAATGTTAGTACGTTAATGATATTGTATACGTTGGCTTGTCTAGCGGGTCCAACGTTAGATGCAATCATGGCCCAATGGTGGGATTTCGGGTCGTGACAGTGAGTTTTGCCACTAGTTTGATTGAAGTTCTCGTGTCGAACTTATCGTTGCACCTTGCATTTGCTTTTCTGTTTGTTGTGGTGCTCGTGGTGGCTTGTGCAATGTTTTGCTGTGTTCTGATTGGTCCCTCTCTATGTACTGCATTGCATATTTACATTGGGACTGCGGGCTATGACCTGAGACTTTCCTTTGCATTGCATTGCATATTTACATTGGGACTGCGGACTATGACCTTGGACTTTCCCTTGCATTGTATTGCTTATTTACATTGGGACTGTGGGCTATGACCTGAGACTTTCCCTTGCATTGTATTGCATATTTAAATTGGGACTACGGAATGAGATCCAGGAGCTTTCCCACTGTACTGCATTGCATGAGAAATATCTGAGTTACGGACTGAGTTTCCGATGCTTTATCATTGAGGAGATTTGGATTGAAAGGTATACATATATACACATATACATATATTGAAATGTATAGCTGAAAGGCAATTATCTCCGAGAAAAGTTATATCCGAAGGACTTCTATTTTAAAAGTATATTTGAAAGGTATTTGTCTTGCAAGAAAAATGATATTTGAAAAAAAAAACAGTGTTTGGGGAAGTATATGTCACGACCCAAACTGGAGGATCATGACTAGCACCCGGGCCATACTTGCCGAGCACCAACGTACATTTTATCTAACCTTCTTATTATCTTTAAGAGATAACGAGATCAATATAAATGGTAGATATGGGTCATGAACATACATCACATGGGATGACAAGATTGCTAATAAACTACATAAAAGGTACGAGCTACAACGCTGCCATGAAAGACTATACAACAAAAATTATCCAACAAGGCATACCAAGCTATACATGAGTTGACACCTGTCTATGAGCCTCTAAAGAAGCATAAGTAGTGCAAGATAGCCGGAACAGGGCCCCGACATACCCATAACATCTATAACAAAATGCATACCAAGACCACGGCAAGTCCGGAGAAGGCATCTCGCCTGTAACCGCTGAACAGGAAAGCCTACTGTGGTGGGAGAGCTGCGTCTACCTGTCTATCAGGACCTGCAGCACGACATGCAGCGTCCACAAAAAAAGGACGTCAGTACGAATAAAGTACTAAGTATGTAAGGCAGGAAAGCATAAATAAGAACATTAATGTAAAGAGAGGTGTAGGAGATACAACCTGTAGCATCTGAGTGCTTCTAAGAGACAGTTTCATGAAATGCATGATACATATATACACATAATGGTTTTAAAACATCCACCTCGGTGGGAATCATCATCATCATAGAACATTCTCCTCTGTGGGCATCATCATCATCATATCATACCCAGCCTCAAAGAGGACTCGATAAACCCAAATTATCAGTGGTTGCACAATAGGTGCCATACCCGTCCGACTATAGCGCGGATCGGTAGAGTAAAATAGATACATATATATAATGCATGTAGGACTCATCGGAATCATGTTCTGAACATTTCGGAGTGACGTAAGGTCGATATTCTCCGTACATGTTATTAGGATTAACTCTTCATCAAGAATCTTATAATAATGAGGAAATACCAACAACATTGATAACATAATAATAACAGAAGCAACCTCAAAATTAATTGTTCCATAAGAAGGGAAACAATGTAAGTACTGCTAGCTTCTAAGAGTAGAGTATCTTTGGAAGCTCGTTCATTGCATTATGTACAATCGGAGTCGTGAAAAAGAAAGAAAGGAATAGCCTCACATACCTTGTATTTACTTCCCCAACCTCAAGCTACGCAAATGTCACAACTCATTAATCTACAATAAGAGAAACGACACTATCGTTATCGTTTAAGCGTCATAACTATTATGTATCGACCACAACCTATTTTACGATGAAACAGACAGCACCTCCCCTATTTATATGACTTCACACAAGTCAAAAAATCACCTAACAGCCCAACAAAATCAATAATAATCATATTGAGCCTCCCAAAACAGTCCACACACAACCTAATCACTTCACACATAAGACGACCATCGTAGTCGTGTCAAACGACCCGGAAATGTTACAATGAATGACAAGCTCACAACCCTACATCTATATGGTGTTTATCCACACCCTTCCTCCTCAAAAACTCCACAAAATAGTAGTAAAATACGCATCCCAACAGCAACATAAAACAGTCCGCTACAAGTCAAATAACTCGAACTCACGGCTTCCGATCACCGTCCCGTGAGTTCTAACTATTAGGAAACATATTTATCAAAATTCCTTGATATTTAAACCCTTAAATACAGATATTATTCGTTTCTTAACTATTAAGTAACTTCCAAAACTCTAACTACAAAAAAAAAAAAGAGGCGGTATAATGACACTTACGTCGTAGGGATCGTTTTGATGCTATTGCTTCTCGATTTCATGCCCGGGATGATATTCTTCTTTGAAACCCTAGTAGATAGCTTGAGGTTATGTTTATGGGTGTTCTCCAGTCGTTTTATGCTTAATAATTAAGAGAAAGCCGACTTAATGTTTATATATATCAAGTTTAGAAAAGTCAAAGAGGTGCTAGCTTGGCACCCTAGGATTGGTCCATCTTCCGATGCTTATATCTTTTTATCCCGATGTCGTATGAATTAACGGTTAAGAGAGTTGAAAACTACATTCCAAGACCTTAAATTTGGTATATAATATGTCCAAATAAGACCTCATATAACACATGAAATGTATTGATCAAAAAGCTCTAGTGATCCACCTACTTGTCACTTATGATGTCTGCGCAGTCTCGCGAAACTGAAAATATCTCTATACTTCTACGTCGTATCTATGAACGGTTTAATGAATTTGAAACTACACTCATAGATCTTAAATTTGGTTGGTATATTATCCAATAACTCCAAGTATATTGGGGAAAAAACTCAGTTACATTTGACCTAATTTTCAGCACATTATGAGTGTAACTTGTGAAGACCTTTGCCGACTTTTGTCCCACAACTTGCTTGACTTCAAAATGTAGAACACAACTATCATACGATAAAAATTAACTCATAGCATAACCTCCTTATCATGTAATGAACCATAGTCTCACCCTAAAGTACATGTTATAATATTCCAAGCTCGTCGACTTTCGACGAAACTTATTTTCTTCAATTGGTTTAGCTTCTAAGCTTTCCAACCCTCTTGGTACTCGTTATTCATGATCTTAAATATTTGTAACCTCCAATGTAACATGATTAACTTACTTTATATTCCATCAAATATAATCTTATTTTTTATCTTACATCAATTGACTTACGATGTACTCTCACGTACGAAAACATGGGGTGTAACAGCGTGTCACCATGGGGCACACCGTTTCTCTTTGTGACAAAGAAATATGGATCACTAAGGATGTGTACTGACTACCGGAAGCTCAACAAAGTCACAATAAATAATAAGTACCCGTTACCAAGAATAGATGATTTGTTTGATCAGTTACAGGCTGCTAGGTACTTCTCCAAAATTGATTTAGGAACTACCAATTGAAGATCAGAGAGCAGGATATTCCAAAAATAGTTTTCAGGACCCAGTATGGGCATTTTGAATTTATGGTAACATGTTTTGGGCTAACAAATATCCTGGCAGTTTTCATGGATCTTATGAATCGGGTTTTCAAGCCTTTCCTCGACTCTTTGTGATAGGGTTCATTGGCGATATTCTTGTGTATTCACGAGGTCGATAAAACCATGCTGATCATCTCGGGGCAGTGTTGCAGACTCTTCATCAGCACCAATTGTACGCTATATTTTCAAAATGTGAATTTTGGCTCGAATCTGTCACATTCTTGGGTCATGTCGTCTCCTGAGAAGGAATTAAAGTTGATCCTCAAAAGATTACAATGGTGAAGAATTGGCCTAGACCTACAACACCAACCGAGATTCGCAGGTTCTTGGGCTTAGAAAGGTATTACAAGAAGCTTGTGGAGGGGCTCTCTACTCTTGTCTCTCCGTTGACTAAATTGACTCAGAAAGAGGTTAAGTTCCAATGGTCTGATGCCTGTGAAAGGAGCTTCCAGGAGCTGAAATCAAGATTGACTACGGCGCCGGTGTTGACCCTGCCAGAGGGTACATATGGGCTTGTGGTATATTGCAATGCTTCAAGGATCTGGCTTGGGTGTGTGTTAATGCAACATGGCAAGGTTATAGCTTATGCTTCTAGGCAACTCAACAATCAAGAAAAGAACTATCCAACACATGACTTAGAACTTGCGGAGGTGGTTTTTGCATCGAAGATTTGGCGTCATTATTTGTATGGGGTCCATGTGGATGTATTCACGGACCACAAGAGGCTTCAATATATTTTCAAACAAAAGGAGCTGAATCAGAGGTAGAGAAGATGGCTTGAGTTACTCAAGGATTACGACATCGATATTCTGTATAATCCGGGGAAGGCCAATGTGGTGGCAGATGCTCTTAGACGGAAATATATGGGTAGTTTGGCTCACTTCGAGGCATGTCAAAGGCTGTTGGACTTGAAGGTTCACTAGCTAGCTAGTTTGGGAGTTCTTCTTGCAGACTCTAATGAAGGAGGGGTAATTGTGCAAAATATGGCTGAATCATTGCTTGTTGTTGAAGTCAAAGAGAAGAAATACGACGATCCATTGTTAGTAAAACTTAAGAAAGGGATTCATAAGCATAAAACTATGGCTTTTACTCTTGGCATGGATGATGGTACACTAAGGTACTAAGGGCAGCTATGCGTTCTGAATGTAGATGGTCTCCGGGAAAGAATCATGACCGAGGCTCACGCATCTAGGTATTCCGTGCACCCAGTTTTTACAAAGATGTATCACGATCTCAAGGAAGTCTATTGATGGAATAACATGAAAATGAATGTGGCAGACTTTGTGGCAAGGTGTTCGAATTGTCAGCAAGTGAAGGCTGAACATCAACGGCCTGGTGGGTTGGTACAAAATATAGAAATTCCGATGTGGAAGTGGGAAATTATTAATATGGATTTTGTGGTAGGGTTACCGCGTACTCTGCGCAAGTTTGACTCAACTTGGGTGATTGTGGATCGACTCACGAAATCAGCACACTTTTTTCCAATTGTATCTACTGACACAGTGGAACAATATGCTCAGTCGTATATCAAGGAAATAGTCATGCTGCATGGCACTCCAGTTTCTATCATTTCTGATCGAGGGGCTCAGTTCATGACCAATTATTGGAAGACATTTCAGCAAGGTTTTGGTACTCAGATGAATCTTACTACAACCTTCCATCCACAGACCGATGAGCAAGCAGAGCGGACCATTCAGACGCTTGAGGAAATGTTGCGTTCTTGCGTTCTTGACTTCAAGGGTAGATGGGATGATCATCTTCCACTCATAGAGTTTTCTTATAACAACAACTCCCATGCTAGTATTCAGATGGAACCATTTGAGGCATTATATGGTAGGAGATGTATATCTCCCATTTGGTGGTTCGAGATTGGGGAAGATGAGTTCATAGGGCCATACCTCGTGCATCAAGCTGTGGAGAAGGTTAAGATCATAAAGGATTGGTTGAAAACTTCTCAGAGTCGTCAAAAATCCTATTTGAATGTTCGTCGCAGAGACTTAGAGTTCAAGGAAGATGATTGGGTATTCTTGAAGGTTTCCCCCATTAAGGGTATAATGCGGTTCGGGAGAAAGGGGAAATTGAGTCCGAGGTATGTTGGGTCGTACAAAATCATTCAAAGGATTGGTCAGGCGGCGTACAAGCTTGAGCTACCACCCGAAATATCGTTAGTGCACCCAGTATTCCATGTGTCTATGTTAAAGAATGTGGTTGGAGATGTGATAGCTATTGTGCCGGTTGAGACCATTGAGGTTAATGAAGAACTGACATATGAAGAAATTCTAGATGCCATTCTTGATAGGCACGTCCGAAAGTTGAGGAATAAAGGAATTGCCTCTGTGAAGGTATTATGGCGGAACCAGAAAGTTGAAGAGGCTACTTGGGAGGCCGAAGATGAGATGAAAAAGAAGTATATGTACTTGTTTGTATAATCTATGTAACCTTTTTATAAAATTGTGGCCTGAGGATTTTAGTATCACTTTTTCAGTTAATGTAAATGTGCTTTTTTCTAAATATATTATATGTGAGGACACGATTGGCATTGTTATGAGGTATGTTACGTCATTAGATTGTGTATATGTTTTTAGGATGTGTTTCTCGGGCTCTCTGATAGGTGGATAGGCCCAGTTACAATGGAAACTCTGGCAAAAGTTTTGGAAATTTAGGGCGTTAGTCGAATTTGGGGCTACGGGTGTGTGGTATGACAAACTGAGTTGCATAAGATGCTAATAGTGGGCCTTGATCTTCATTCGAGGACAAATGATCTTAAGTGGGGGAGGATGTAAGGCAGCGCAAAATCTTTCCTAAAAATCTGGGTTCCGTGAACTTCTCTCCAGTTCCAGTTCCTCAATTGTATCAAACCTAACTTCTCTCGTAAACTGTTCATTCACCCATCCCTAGATGATGCATCCATTCTTGTGATGATTTCACCGGCATATATCGCCGATGAATCCGGAACTACATACGGCCTGATTCCTGTAAAATCAAGGATATGTAGGCATCTCAAAAGCCAGGGTGCGGCCTAAATCTCTCAAACGGTTTCGCTCGGTCAAAAATTGGCCATCATATCTTTAGCCGATAACTCTTTCATCCTTTCCGGGTAAAGAAAGGCAGCTGTTAATACCCAATGTTTCCCAAAATATGTTGAAAATTGCATGTATACCCTCAAAATCATACATTAGTAGCAATTAGTATTTTTCCATAATTTTTCTACAATTTTATTAATTTATCCAGTATTTTATTCCTAGTAAATAATTATAAAATTGCATCACAAATGATTTCAAAGGCATTTCTTGATTTAATTTATTGTTTATGGTCTTAATAAGATCAAATTATTTCATAATTAGCCAAATTGGCATCTTATGGCTATAATTACAATAACTTTGCAATTATAGCCCAAGCATATAATTTTATACTATTTTTACCATAAATTAGCCTTTTTATATTTTTAAATATCAAATAGTCATTTTTAAGCTATTTCCATGCATATGATTCATTTTTATAATTAATAATTATTTTATAAAACTATTTTAATTAAATTATCTGGGTATTTAACAAATAGCCCATGCCTATTTCAATTTTAGCCTAAATAGATTAATCAATTCCTATTAAACCAGCCCAAAAACTCCTGAATAAGCTAGCCCAAACCCCAAGCCCAATTCCTAAATCTACCTGACCCAATATCTGATTAAATTTTGGTCGTTGATCAATTGTGATCAACGTCCCAGATTCTCCCTTACCTAAATTAACCTAAACGACCTACCCCCCCCCCCCCCCCCCCCCTCATTCCCTAATTCTCTCATTCTCTCCGCCATCTCATTCTCCCTCAAGCTCTCTGCCTAACCATGGCTCCTGCTCGATGGCTGATCGTTCGTCGGTATTAATAGTGGTTCCACCACCACCCCTAGCCTCTATGGCTCCCTCTCCATGGTCGGATTCTTGCATCCTTGAGGTCCTCAAGGGACCAGTTGGTTGTTCACTCACACCTATAGCCTGTTCTTGCCGTTTTCAGGCCACCTTGGCCCATCTAAGTAAGATCGTCCTATTTTTATTACTAAACCTATGGCTTCTAAGCCGGAATCTCTCTATCTCTGGGTTATCTATCTCAAAACCCTAATTTATCTCTTGACTCTTTAGATCTGTAACAGATCTAAGAGTATTTCGAGTTATTTTACTGTTTTTTATGAGAATCTTTCTGATTTTTCAAAACGTCTCTTCATCTCCATAACTAGGGTTTCCTAACCCCTTTTTCAAAATGACTTTTCCTCTGATTTTAAGTGTTATTCTATAATCTTTACTATGTTTAAACAATTTATTTAGGTTTTCCCCTTTTACCTGATTAACTATGTTAAAAACCCTGATTCTTTTGGTTTTAATCCTGGGTTCTGAGACTGTCTTTTCTCATTTGTTTGCTTGATTTGTATGTATGCGTGTTTCTCATGAATATGTCCTGATTTTCTGTGATTTCTACCCTATTGTGCTTATTAGGGTTTCTGATTTTGCTTCTCCCGCCTATATTGGGTTTATTTTGTTTATTGACAGAAATTTGTGATAATTTTCCCTAACCAATACTATTTTCTAGTTGAATCCCTAATTTTCCGTGATTTCTACCCTATTGTGCTTATTAGGGTTTCTGATTTTTCTTCTCCCTGCCTATACTATGTTTATTCCGTTCATTGACAGAAATTTATGGTAAATTTCCCTAACTAGTACTATTTTCTAGTTAAATCCCTAATTTCCTATGTTAATACCCTTTCTGATTTCCAACACTTAAATTATTTTATTATCTTGCCTTATTATGTGGTTGACTATACTTTTAATTAATTCTTATGTTATTTCCTTAAATAGAATCTCATGTACCCGGCCTTAATTACTTGTTGTATACTTAATGTGTTTGAATTATTTCCTTATTTGTTATATCCCAGCTACATATAATCTTTTTCCTTATTTGTTACATGTCTTTACCGTTTGAAATTAACTCCCTTAATTAAGGGAGTACTTGCACTAATTTTACTCTAGCTGATTTTGAGTTCCATAATTACTGTACAATTTTGATTCTTACCTTATTTTACCTAGCTTTCAAACTACTATATATATGGCTCTCTTTTCAGTCTTCAAGGACAGGCACGAACTCACATTAGTTCAACTCTCTCT
Source organism: Nicotiana undulata (assembly GCA_005239495.1). Taxonomy (NCBI): domain Eukaryota; kingdom Viridiplantae; phylum Streptophyta; class Magnoliopsida; order Solanales; family Solanaceae; genus Nicotiana; species Nicotiana undulata. The sequence continues at coordinate 15,641 of ML251803.1, forward strand.
CACACTCAAAGCTTTTCTGCTTTCTTTCTTGCTACTTGCTACTGCTACTGAATTAGTCGGCTGCAAGCCAAGGATAATTATTGCACTCTCTTGTTTCTTCACTTTGTGTTTACTCTCTTTACTGGTATGTTCTGATTTTAAATTCAAGCTCCCAAACCAATGTGTTTCCTACTGCTTTAATTTATCATATTCCTAATATGTTTCTATCTATTATTCTGTTGTTCAACATGTAATTGACCTATTGCTTCACCCAGCATGTTAGTTATGTCTTACCCTTTCTAGAATCAGCATGTTTAATCCCCCTTGTAGTCTGTCTCAATGTGACTTTGCTCTGTTTTAGATGTTTGTGTACTTGTTGTCCAGTTCTGGTATGCACCTATTGATTTATTACCCTAAGTTTTTTTGATGCTATGCTCAACCATGTTTAGTATCTCTATGTCCTCTACTGCCTATTCTATATTTCCTGCATCTATGTGTCTTGTTAACTATCCCCTAATCCCCATAAACCCCCTACAAGAACTTATATGATTCTATTTGTTATGTGTTCACTACATGTGCCTTATGTGTCCCTAACTCCCATTACCCCTGTGTAAAGAACTGTGATTTCAGTGTGCTGAACTTGTTTGTTTAATTATTCTATTCTTGTTCAAACTACTTCACTACTAAACCACTCATGTTTTTATAAAACTCCTTCATTTAATTTAGTTCTTTTCAACATTGTTTTCCTGTCAAAACCTTTTCAAAACTATGTCAAGCACTCTCACTCTACTCTTAGGTCCTTAAGTTCTGCCCCTCCAGTGTGTGACTGCTTTGGGATTCCTGTGAGATCTCTCTAAACTCTGATCCTCTGGGGCTGGCTATTTCACACTGCACTTACTCAGTTCTGATTATGAAATCTGTGTGTGAGCACTGCCCGGGATCCCTTGAGGTCCTTAGGGAACTCTAACACACCTGGACATGAGAAAGGCTATGAAATACTTAGGCATTTGAGGCTATGAGAATCTTGGCCTGCTTCAGGCTCCCTATAGTGTAACTTCTTCTTTTCCTTTATCTATTTATATAATTTATTTAGCTGGTTTGTAATAATTATTTGTAAACGAATATTGGGGATGACTAGTGAAATTGGGAGGGTAGCTATATATTTATTTCAATATCATTGGGGTAGAAGGTATGTTATAGGTTTCCTTGTTTAAACTTGCATTAGAATCCCTGCTTTAGGACCAATATATTCAAATCATTCCATGCACTAGATATCATGTTCTTAGGTTTCATGTATACTGCTTCAGCATCTCATTTTGACACCAATACATGTTTAAGGTTATCACTTAGAAATCCTGCTCCTAGGTTAATAAACAGCATTAACATAAAAGTTGTTACTCATGTGCATTCAAAATCATGTCTTAACAATTTTGTAACTTTTTATGCATTTAGAGATCATGCTTTAGGAATTCTGTTAATTTAAAGATCATTGTCATAAAATCTGTCATTTCTGTGCATTTAGAAATCATGTATTAGGCACTCTATTTGCATTTTGCTTAGCCACGCCTAGTTAAACAACTGATTATGAAAGACGTAAAAACAGTCTCGCATATGATCGTCTTGTTTCAAATAAAACTGGTAATAATCCTTGTACTCTCAACATGCTTTAGGCAAAAAAAACTCTTGAACTGTTAATGATTCTGCAACTATTATGCATGATCCCACGCCTAGGCAAGCCTTAGGTAACCAATCTGTATAAAACTGGAGAACTGTTCTCGATTGTGTTTACTGCTTAACAACTTACAGGTTTAAAATCAGTAGGCAAACTGATTAGGACCCTACTGTCGAGTTTATAAAAACAAAGTTGCATATTTTTGTGCATTGACATTCACTTAGATATCATGTTTAGGTCTTCTCTCTAATAAAAAATTTTCTTGTTTGTGTTTGATACGTGTTGCTTATGTGCATTATGTGTGGAGGTAAACCGGGGCCTCTTAACTGTTTCTTTATGTATTTCTCTGTTAAGTCCTAATTTTTCTTGCCTATCGCCTAGAATTTTCTCCTTTTAAAAACCATAGGGGGTCTGTCTAGAACTGCCTATACTTAGAGGTCCTAAAATTCCTCTAGGACCATTAAGAAGGTACGGGTAACAGCACGCTTAGAGTTTGTTAAATAAACTCGCTTAATAACCTCTAAGGGGTGGGGTAATGGGTAGACATGGATATGATTACCAGTGCGCTAATGCCACGTGTAGCCCCTCATTGAGGAGTGATTACTGGGAATTGCATTGATGTGATCCTATAGAACAAACAACTTAGGACTCCCCTATCCCTTACATATCGTGCTTAGATTGTAAATCCCTTTTAAAACCTTATACATGTGCTTAAGACTTTAAATCTTTTAAAACTTTATACAGGTGCTTAGACTTTAACTCTTTTAAAACCTTATCACATATGTGTGCTTAGACTGCGAATATTTCCAAACCTTTAGTTGTTTACATGTATATACTTTGACTGCCTATTTGCTACTTGTTTAAATTCACAAAGCTTGTTTGACCGGGAACCACAGTTGTGGACTTTGAAGGTGCCTAACACCTTCCCCTTGAAGTAATTTCAAGCCCTTACCCAATCTCTGGTTATTCAAATCTGTGTTGTAAATGACCCTTTGTAGGTGCCCTAACGCACCTTAATTCGTTAGGTGGCGACTCTTAAATTCCTTACATCCCTTATCCCAAAAGGAAACAAGTTGTCCCAAAAATGTCAAATACCCTGACTGATCCGAAAGGAGAGGAAAAAGGAGGCGCAACAGCAGTCGAGGTTGATAATGCCCGAGCATAAGAAAACCGGGCTTGGAAGCTAGCCTTCCCTGAGGATGACTCCGATAGCCTCAGTGAATTTGAAGATGTAAAAGACCCTGAGGACGAAGATGCTGCCTATGATGGGGACAAAGCCTCTTAGGACTTAGTATATTATTTGTTCTTCTTTTTGCACTTTTCCTGAGGCCGTTGTAAATTTTTTTGGACTAGGATGATTTGGCCCTTGTAAAGTAGACCGTTTTATATATAAATACAAGGCTTTCTTTTCCCTTTCGGCTCTTAAGTTTTTATTTTCTTTGCTTTGTAATTTGTAATAACAAAGGTTAAAATGCCTTAGCATGAGTGTTCGAGGGTCTGAACAACCTTTGCATTTGTTAGAGTTTTGGGGCTCGATATTATCTAAGCATTTCTCGAAGATGTCTTAAATTTGTGACTTTGTCGAGGTAGCCTTTTAGAACCAGTTATGAAAGAATTGTTTCTTTTTTGAAGGCCGTTTTGTTATGGAATTCATACGTCTCCGAGTCGTGTTAAATTGGTCGTAGCCTTTTAGTTTGGGATCTGTCCATTGGGCTCGTTTTCCCATTTTGTTCGGGCTTTCCCGAGATAATAGTCCTCGAGTGAGGTGGTCGTGTACTATATAGATCGGGGAGCTTCCTATTAGGTATTTTGTCCCCGAGGCCCGATAACTTAGGTTGTTTGAGCTGAACGGTAGTCCTCGAGTAAGGGAGCGATCGTTTGCATTTTGGTTAAGTATTGTCCTTAGGCTCGTTATAGTACGAAGCTCTTTAGGAGATGTAAAGAGGAAAGAATTTGAACATCAGATGTTTGCTAGGTAAGTACTTCTCTTTATTCTTGATCAAAATAGTCATACATGCGTACATGTTTGAGTCAGGGCTCGATCAATCTATGTGGGCACGGTTCATTCTGACCGTTTGGCCCTTACAATAAATCCTATCTATCGAAACCCTCCTGTTACAAAGTAGTTTCCTCGCTAGAGATGATATTTGAAGATAATGTAAACTCGAGGGTAGCCCCCCCCCCCCCCCCCCCCCCCCCCCAAGTATTCGAGGTTGATTGCAAAGGAGCCTCGGATATTTTCTAATTGACCTTCGATGTCGATTCGTAATCGGGCTTGATTCTAAGTTAGCACGATTCATTGTTGCCTCGTTAACACCTCGCCGAAAAACCAATTTGGGACAAAATCGGTCTACGGAAAAAAAGGGCAACACATGCTTTCAGACCTAAAGACTTCATTTCGTCTGCTGAAAAATCCACTGTCAGTTCTTGTTGACCACCTGCAAGGGTTAATGTCACGACCCCAAATCACCCCGATCGTGATGACCCCTATCGTGAAACTAGGCAAGCATAAAAAAACTCGGTTTTCATAAAACATTAAAATAATAATAATCTTATTCCCACAAAATTACCAATTAAAAGTGTCAAGTCCAAAACCCAAAATACTGAATTAAAATCCCTATACCGACTGTCACTAAGTCACAAGACAAAACTACTACAATGTCTGAAATGCAACAGAACAACAATTGTCTGGAGATAATAAAAATATACTAAGGGAAGATAAGGAAAGAGAAGACGAGGTTGCGATCTCCAGGAAGCTACCTCGCAATCTCCGACTAAGGCACCGCACCGAAATGGTCAATAACCGCTACCGGTACCTAAGGTTCCCGGATCTGCACACAAGGTGCAAGGAGTAACGTGAGTACACCAACTCAGTATGTAACAACGATAAATAAAGAGTGAGTGCAGTGACGAGCAGTAAAAGCACATAAAGTTCAAACTTATAAAGTCTCAATGAAACAACAGGTGTCAAATCAGTGTTTAAGTCAAAATATCACTTACTCCAGTTTCACTAGAAACATGTATGAATATCTTCAACATTTTTAATAGAGGCTCAATAATAAAAATAGAGTGAAAATAATGATTTCATTAACAATCCCCTCGGGCATAACTCCCAGACACTCATGCCTCCCAATCACTCTTCACTCGACACTTGTCACTCAACACTCACACTCAGTAGGTACTTGCGCTCATTGGGGGTGTACAGACTCCGGAGGGGCTCCTACAGTGCAAGCGCTATATCGCTGCGGCGTGCAGCTCGATCCAAATATTTTTGCGATGTGCAGCCCGATCCATATATTGTTGCGGCGTGAAGCCCGATACATACATATCCTCGCAATCAGGCGCTCGGCCTCACTCAGTCATCAACCTCACAAGCCACTCGGGTGTTTCTGTAAAATTAAGGGACACAGCCCAAAACAACTTTCATATACTTTACAAATAGAGTAATGAAACTGAATTAAACAGTAAACAAGAAAATCATGACTGAGGATATGCTTTCAAATCAAAACAATGTGAGGATAGTACAAAATACCCCTGAGGGTCCAAACAGTACAGGCACAAGGCCCAAAACATGGCGTTCAGCCCAAGTCATAAGAATTCTATCTAAAACATATAACAATTATACAGCTTTAATAAAAACATGCAACTCTATAGTTGCTACGGGACGGACCAAGTCACAATACCTAACGGTGCACGCCCACACGCCCGTGACCTAGCATGTGTGTCACCTCAACATAGTGAAATAGTACAAAATTCTGGGGTTTCATACCCTCATGTCTAGATTTACAATCGTTACTTACCTCAAACTGGACGAAACTCTACTCCGCAATGCCTTTGCCGCTCGACTCAGCTACAATTCGCCCCGAATCTATCAAAAATTAGTATATTATCATTAATATATGCTAAAGGAACGAAACCCACATAAAATTATCAAATTAAACTACAAATCCCGAAATTAGCCAAACCCGACCCCCGGGCCCACGTCTCGAAATCCAACAAAAATTACAAAACTTGAAACCTCATTCACTCATGAGTCCATTCATACCAAATTTACCAAAATCCGACCTCGTTTGACCCTTCAATTCCTCAAATTAAACTCTCCAATTTCAAGCCCTAATTTCCCCAATTTTCACCCCTAATTCCTACAATTGTTCATGCCTAAACAACTGAAATTCATCATAGATACGACTATTAAGTTCAAAAATCTTACCTCAACGAATTCCCACTTAATTCCCTCTTCAAACCCCTCCAAAAGCTCCAAAACAAGTCAGAAATGTGAAGAAATGCCCAAAAATCGCGAAGTATGGATTTTCTAGTTTCTGCATAGGGGTCTCGCACCTGTAGCCCCTTTCTCGCACCCACGCTACCGCACCTGCGCTCCAAGAAACCGCACCTGTGAAGTCCACTTATCCCACATGATTCCGCATCTGCGACACGTTTCTCGCTCCTGCGGGCTCGCAAGTGCGCTACTCACTTGCGCATCTGCGCTCATCCCCCTTGCTGCCCATATCCGCATCTGCGACTCATTTTTGCACCTGCGACCTCCGCACCTACGCTCCCCATTTCGCAGGTGCGGAAGACCAGAAACAGTAGCACATGCTGCTTTCTTCCATTTCCAAACTTCCAGTTAGCCATCTGAAATCATCCCGAAGCCCTCGGAACATCAACCAACAACACCAATAGGTCACATCTCAATACACGAACTTAGTCGAACCTTCGTTACGCCCAAAACAACATCAAAACACTGATTTAACCCCGAATTCAAGCCTAAGGATTTCTAAATATCCAAAATTCGCCAACGATGTCGAAACCAACCAAACCACGTCCGAACGACCTGAAATTTTGCACACACGTCAAAATTGACACTATGAACCTACTCCAACTTCCTGAATTCCATTCTGACCCCAATACCTAATTTTCCACTACCGACCAGAAATCGCCAAATTTCTAATTTTGCCAATTCAAGTATAATTCTACCACGGACTTCCAAATTAAATTCTGAACACGCTCCTAAGTCCAAAATCACCTAACGGGGCTATCCGAACCATAAAAACCTTAATCCGAGATCGTTTACTCCTAAGTCAACTTATGGTTGACTTTTCCAACTCAACTTCCAAATTAAGAGACTAAGTGCCCTTCCAAAATCACTCCGGACCCGGACCCGGACCAACCAACCCAAAGCAACATAATAAGACTGAACAACATATAAGGAAGCAGAAATGGAGAAAAATGGGGCTATAACTCTCGGCATGACCGACTGGGTCGTTATATCCTCCCCCTGTTAAACAAGTGTTCGTCCTAGAACGAGTCTAGAAACATACTTGGAGTCTCAAATAGGTGTGGATCTGTTCCGCATCTCTCGATCTGTCTCCCAGGTGGCCTCCTCCACCGATTGCCCTCTCCATTGCACCTTGACTGAAGTTATATCCTTTGACCTCAACCTTCGAACTTGCCGATCCAAAATAGCCATTAGCTCCACATGATAGGTCATATCACCCTCCAACTGAACCGTGTTGAAGTCCAAAACATGAGATGGATCGCCAACATACTTCCGAAGAATGGAAACATGAAATACCGGATGCACACTCGACAAGATGGGTGGCAAAGCAAGCCTATAAGCCACCTCCCCAATCCTCTAAAGCACCTCAAAAGGCCCGATGAACTGGGGGCTCAACTTTCCACTCTTCCCAAACCGAATAACACCCTTCATGGGTGACACCTTCAGCAACACCTTCTCTCAAACCATGTAAGATATATCACGGACCTTCATGTCTGTGTAGCTCTTCTTCCTAGACTGTGTTGTGCGAAGGCGCTCCTGAATCAACTTCACCTTATCTAAAGCATCTCGTACCAAATTTGTACCCAAGAGTCTAGCCTCACCCGGTTCAAACCAACCAATCGGAGATATACATTTCCTCCCATATAAAGCCTCATATGGAGCTATCTGAATACTCGACTGATAACTATTATTATAGGCAAACTCCACGAGTGGAAGAAATGGGTCCCATGAACACCCAAAAACAATGACACAAGTGTGCAACATGTCCTCCAATATCTGAATAGTGCGCTCGGACTGCCCGTCCGTCTGAGGGTGGAAAGTTGTGCTCAACTCAACCTGTGTGCCCAACTCCCGCTGCACAGTCCTCAAGAACTGTGATGTGAACTGATTACCTCTATCAGAAATGATGGAAACTAGGATGCCATGCATACGAAATATCTCTCGAATATAAACCCCCGCTAACCGCTCTGAAGTGTAAGTAGTACCAACAGGAATGAAGTGCGCGGACTTGGTCAGTTGATCCACAATAACCTAAAAAGCATCGAACTTCCTCGAAGTCCATGGGAGTCCAACTACAAAGTCCATGATGATCCTCTCCCACTTACACTACAGAATGTCTAATATCTCAAGCAAGCCACCCGGTCTCTGATGCTCATATTTAACCTGCTGACAGTTGAGACACTGAGCTACAAACCCAACGATATCCTTATTCATTCGCCTCCACCAATAATGCCATCTCAAATCCTGGTATATCTTCGCGGCACCCGGATGGATGGAATACCGTGAGCTGTGGGCCTTCTCAAGAATCAACTCCCGAAGGCCATCTACATTAGGCACGCATATCCGGCCCTGCATTCTCATCACGCCATCCTCACCGATAGTCACATTCCTGGCATCACCTCGTCGGACCGTATCCTGAAGAACGTGCAAGTGTGGGTCATCATTCGGGCGCTCCCTAATACAGTTATAAAGAGAAGACCTGGAGACAACGCAGGCCAATACCCGACTAGGCTCCGATATATCCAATCTCACAAGCTGGCTCGCTAAGGCCTGAACATCAAGTGCTAAAGGTCTCTCTGCTGATGGAAGATATGCTAAACTGCCCAATCTCTCTGTCCGGCGACTCAAGACATCGGCCACTACATTGGCCTTCCCCGGATGGTATAGAATAGTGATATCATAGTCCTTGAGAATCTCCAACCATCTCCGCTGACACAAATTCAAATCTTTATGCTTAAACAGATGTTGCAGGCTTTGGTGATCAGTATAAATCTCACAATGAACCCCATAAAAATAATGACGCCAAATCTTCAAGGCGTGAACAATGATTGATAACTCAAGATCATGCACCGGATAATTCTTCTCATGGGTCTTCAACTGGCGCGAGGCGTAGGAAATCACCCTACCCTCCTGCATCAAGACACAACCAATGTCTATCCTCGAGGCATCATAATACACGGTATAAGAACCTGAAGCTGATGGTAGAACTAACACTGGAGTTGTGGTCAAGGCAGCCTTGTGCTTCTGAAAGCTCTCCTCACACTCGTCCAACCACCTGAACGGAGCACCCTTCTGGGTCAATTAGGTCAAGGGCGAAGCAATAGAAGAAAACCCCTCCACAAAGCGACGGCAATAGCCTACCAAACCAAGGAAGGTCCTAATCATTATAGTTGAGGACAGTCTGGGCCAACTATGCACCGCTTATATCTTCTTCAGATCCACCTGAATACCCTCACTAGACACCACGTGCCCCAAGAATGCTACTGAGCCAAGCCTAAACTCACACTTGGAGAACTTTGAATAAAGCTTCTCCTCCCTCAATCTCTGTGATACAACTCTCAAATGTTGAGCATGCTCCTCCTAGCTACGAGAGTACACCAGGATGTCATCAATGAACACAATAATTAAGGAATCCAAATATGGCTGAAATACATCGTTCATCAAATGCATGAACGTTGATGGGGCATTGGTCAGCCCAAAAGACATCACCAAGAACTCATAATGGCCATAACGGGAAAGCCGTCTTAGGAATATCTGAATCCCGAATCAAGCTTCTTGACTGTGACCTTGTTCAACTGCATGTAGTCAATACACATTCACATGGACCCATCCTTCTTTTTCACAAATAGCACCGGTGCACCCCAAGGTGACACACTAGGCCGAATAAACCCCTTATCTAGGAGTTCCTGAAGCTTCTCTTTCAATTCCTTCAACTCTGCCGGTTCCATACGATACGGTGGAATAGAAATAGGCTGGAACCAAATCAATACCATAATCAAAATCCCTGTCATGCTGCATGCCCGGCAGGTCTGCAGGAAACACATCCGAAAAATCACGGACCACAGGAACAAAATCAATATTGGGAGTCTCTCCACTAACATCTCTCACAAAAGCCAAATAAGATAGACACCTCTTCTCCATCATGCGCTGAGCCTTCAGGTATGAAATCACCCTACTAGGCACATAATCTATGGAACCTCTCCACTCAACCCTCGGAAATCCCGGCATCGCTAAGAACAGCATGACATGGAGATAACCAATCCATGCCCAATATCACATCAAAGTCAACTATGCTAAGCAATAACAAATCTACTTGGGTCTCCAGACCCCCAATAGACACCACACATGACTGATGTACATGGTCTACAACAACAGTATCGCCCACGGGAGTAGACACATGAACAGATGTAACTAAAGACTCCCGGGGTATATCCAGAAAATGGGCAAAATATGATGAGACATATGAATATGTGGAACTAATATCAAATAATACTGAGGCATCTCGGTGACAAATTGAAACAATATTTGTAATATGGCAACTAAATCCATAGCATCAGATCTGGCTGGAAGTGCATAAAAATGGGTCTGACCACCGCAGGATCGGCCTCCCCCTCTAGGGCGACCTCTAGCTGCCTGACCCTCACCCCTAGCTGGCTAAAAGGGTGGTGAAGTAACTGGAGCTGAAGTCGAGGGATGACTCCTCTGCTGAGATGGACCCCCATGAAGACGAGAACACTCCCTCCTCATATGCCCAAACTCTGCACACTCAAAAAAACTCCCTTGTGCGGGGGACGGGAACTGAAGGGAACCCCTAGCACCGGGATAACTGATAGAAGAACCTGGCATGGAGGAGCCCTGAATCGATGGTGCACGGGATGAGATCTGAGCTGGAAGGGAACTGAATGATGAGTGGCCCGGATAAGAACTGATGGAACCATGCCCCGATGATGCGCAGCAGGGCGAGCTGGCTGAGCAGGCCAACACGGACGGCATCTGTCGTGCTGAAACTGACCTCTAAAGGGGAGAACATCAAAGCTACCAGATCCCCGAGGCCTCTTGGCCTCCCTCTCATCTCGCTCCTGGCGACGAACTAACTCAATCTCTCAGGCAATATCAACAACCTCCTGAAAAGTAGCACCTGACACCCTTTCCCTAGTCATGAGAATCCAAAGATGATATGTGAGGCCATCCACGAACCTACTGAATCCGTAGGAACCAACCAAACAGCATGACGAGCTAGCTCTAAAAATCTCATCTCATACTGTATCACATTCATATCATCATGACGCAACTGTTCGAAATGCCTACGCAGCTCCTCCCTACGGGACTGTGGCACATACTTCTCCAAAAAGAGAGCGGAGAACTGCTTCCAAGTAAGGGGCGCTGCACCAACAGGCCTACGCCTCTCATAAGCCTCCCACCAAGTAAAAGCAGCTCCTGAAAGCTGGAAAGTAGTGAACGAGACCCCACTGGTATCCAATATACCCGTTGTACAGAGAATTTGCTCACACGTGTCCAAGAAACCCTGGGCATCCTCGCCCTCTACACCACTGAAAGTCGGAGGTTGAAGTATACCAAACCTCTCCAATCTACACTGCTCGTCATCAAGCATGACCGGAACCACATAATCCTGAGCACCTGCAACTGGCTGGGCTGGAAGTGCCCCCGGTGTCTGAAGCCCCCGAACTCCCTGCTAGGGGGTGCGCATGATGGGAGTCTGAGTGCCTCACCCGGCCTTAGAAGTAGCTGATGTAGTAGAAATAGCGACCGCCTGAGCAAGACTGGTGCACACGGTCAAAATCTGAGCCAAGGTCTCCTGAAGACCTGGAATAACAATAGGCACAGCCGGTGCCTGGGCTAGTCCTGCTGGAACATCTGTGGGTGGGACCTGATCTGGAATAATGGGTGGGTTTATAGGTACAACCCCGGCTGATGTGCGGGCTACACCCTTACCCCTACCACGGCCTCGACCCCTCGCAAGCCTAATTGGTGGATGGTCGTCCTGTCCGGTAGAACGTGTCCTAACCATCTGTGAGAGAATGAAGCAACAAAAGTTTAGTTACCAGAATCAATAGATTCGCACGACAAGAATTCAAGAATTTGAAATTTTTCCTAAGGGTTCTGCAGCCTCTCGAAGATATGTACGTACATCTCCGCACCGATCCGCAAGACTCTACTAAACCTGCTCGTGACTTGTGAGACCTATGTAACCTAGGCTCTGATACCAACTTGTCACGGCCCCAAATCACCCCGGTCGTGATGGTGCCTATCTTGGAACAAGGCAAGCCTCACAAATTTCAAACAACTAAGATTTCATAAAACATTTAAATAATAATAATCTTATTCCCACAAAACTTCCAATTAAAAGTGTTGCATCCAAAACCCAAAATACTGAATTAAAATCCCCATACCGGGTGTCACTAAGTCACGAGCCAGAACTATTACAATGTCTGAAATGTATCAAGACAACAATTGTTTGGAGATAATAAAAAAAAATACTAAGGGAAGATAAGGAAAGAGAAGACGAGGTTGCGGTCGCCAGGCAGCTAACTCACAATCTCCGACTGAGGCACCGCACCGAAATGGTCAATAACCACTACCGAGACCTGAGATACTGGATCTGCACACAAGGTGCAGGGAGTAACGTAAGTACACCAACTCAGTAAGTAACAACTATAAATAATGGTTGAGTGCGGTGACGAGCAGTAAAATCACATAAAGTTCAAAATTATAAAGTCTCAATGAAACAACAAGTGTCAAATAAGTGTTTAAGTCAAAATATCACTTAAAACTCCAATTTCAATGGTAAAATGTACGAATCTCTTTAACATTTACAATAGAGATCAATAATAAAAATAGAGTGAAAATAATGATTTCATTAACAAGCCCCTCGGGCATAACTCCCAGACACTCATGCCTCCCAATCACTCGTCACTCAAAACTCACACTCTGCAGGTACCTGTGCTCACTGGGGGTGTACAGACTCCGGAAAGGCTCCTACAGCCCAAGCACTATATCCATGTGGCGTGCAGCCCGCCCCAATTCTGCTGAGGAGTGCAGCCCGATCCAAATATTGTTGCGGCGTGCAGTCTGATCCATATACTTCTGCGGTGTGCAGCCCGATCCATACATATCCTCACAATAGGCCCTCGACCTCACTCACTCATCAACTTCACAAGCCACTCAGGCGTTTCAGTAAAATCAGGGGACTCAGCCCAAAACAATTTTCATATACTTTAAAAATAGAGTAATGATACTGAATTAAACAGTAAACAGGAAAATCATGACTGAGGATATGCTTTCAAATCAAAACAGTGTGAGGATAGTACAAAATACCCCTGAGAGTCCAAACAGTACAGACACAAGGCCCCAAACATGGCGTTCAACCCAAGTCATAAGAATTCTTTCTAAAACATATAGCAATTATACAACTTTAATCAAAATATGCAACTCTATAGTTGCTACGGGACGGACCAAGTCAAAATCCCTAACGGTGCATGCACACACGCCCGTCACCTAGCATGTGCGGCACCTCAACATATTGAAATAGTACGAAATTCCGGGGTTTCATACCATCAGGTCTAGATTTACAATCGTTACTTACCTCAAACTGGACGAAACTCTACTACACAATGTCCTTTCCGCTCGACTCGGCCAGAATTTGCCCCAAATCTATCCAAAATCAGTATATTATCATTATATATGCTATAGGAACGAAGCCCGCATAAAAATTATCAAATTAAACCATAAATCCCGAAATTGGCCAAACCCGACCCCCTGGCCGAGGCTTCGGAATCTAACAAAAATTACAAAACTAGAAACCTCATTAACTCACGAGTCCATTCATACCAAATTTACCAAAATACGACCTCGTTTGACCCTTCAATTCCTCAAATTAAACTCTCCAATTTCAAGCCCTAATTTCTCCAATTTTCACCCCTAATTCCTACAATTATGCATGCTTAAACAACTGAAATTCATCATAGATACGAGTATTAAATTCAAAAATCTTACCTCAACGAATTCCCCCTTGATTCCCTCTTCAAAACCCTCCAAAAGCTCCAAAACCGAGTGAGAAATATGAAGAAATGCCCAAAAATCGCGAAGTGTGGCTTTTATAGTTTTTACCCAGGGATCTCGCACCTGCGGCCCCTTTCACGCACCCGCTCTACCGCACCTGCGCTCCAAGACACCGCACCGTCGAAGTCCACTTATCCTACCTGATTCCGCATCTGCGACACATTTCTCGCTCTTGCGGGCTCGCATGTGCGCTCCTCACTTGCGCATCTGCGCTCATCCCCCGTGTTGCCCATATCCGCATCTGCAACCCGTTTTCATACCTGCGACCTCCGCACCTACGCTCCCCCTTCCGCAGGTGCGGAACACCAGAAACAGCAGTTAAGGATGCTTTCTTCCATTTCCAAACTTCCCGTTAGCCATCCGAAATCATCCTGAGGCCCTTGGTACCTCAACCAACAACACCAATAGGTCACATATCAATACACGAACATAGTCAAACCTTCGAAACGTCCAAAACAACATCAAAACACCGATTTAACCCCGAATTCAAGCCTAAGGATTTCTAAACTTCCAAAATTCGCCAACGATGCCGAAACCAACCAAACCACGTCCGAACGACCTGAAATTTTGCACACACGTCACAAATGACACTACGAACCTACTTCAACTTCCGGAATTCTATTCCGACCCAATACCCAATTTTCCATTGCCGACCGGAAATCACCAAATTTCCAATTTCGCCAATTCAAGCCTATTTCTACCACGGACCTCCAAATTACATTCCGAACACGCTCCTAAGTCCAAAATCACCTCCGGAGCTATCTGAACCATAAAACCCCTAATCCGAGATCGTTTAATCCTAAGTCAACTTTCAGTTGACTTTTCCTACTCAACTTCCAAATTGAGAGACTAAGTGTCTCATTTCCTTGCGAAATCACTCCGAACCCGGAACAACCAACCCAAAGCAACAGAATAAGACTGAACAACATATAAGTAAGCATAAATTGGGAAAACAGGGCTATAACTCTCGGAATGCCCGACCGGGTCGTTACAGTTAGCCTAATAAAAAAATAGAAAGGAGTCGTACCTTAGCAGTAGTATCGGTTTATGTGTGATACGTTCTCATTGCTCGGTAGTTGTTCCCAATTCGTCGTTCGAGTTTGTAGGACCTTTTCCCAGTGACCTTAAGAATTTATTATGGTCCTTCCTAGTTTGGACCCAATTTTCCTTCGTTAGAATTTCGGGTGTTCGGGGAGACTTTCCTTAGTACCAAGTCTCTGATGCCAAAATATCGAAGGTTGGCTCTTCGATTGTAGTATCTCTCGATCCGTTGTTTCTGGGCGGCTAATCAGATGAGAGCGGCTTCGTGTTTTTCATCCAATAATTCTAGGCTCGTATTCATGGCCTCGTTATGTTACACCCCATGTTTTCGTATGTGAAAGTACGCCATAAGTAAATTGATATAAGCTCGTAAATGCGATGTTACATCTCGCATTTTCGTACGTTAAAATTTTGCCGTAAGTTAATCGACGTATGCTCGGGAATGAGATTATTTTGAGGTTATAAGTATTATGCTATTTCAAACAAGTGATGAGTAAATTCGTGAAGGTGAGAGGTTAAGCGAATCGAAGAAAATGAGTTTCGTCGAAGTTTGACATTTTGGGATAAAAAACAGTCCAAGCTATAATACCCCGTATTTATGGACTAATGCCATACAAGGTGCCATATGACCATGAAAGTAAGATGTATAAAGTGTGATAAAAGTGAGTAGTATTTTAAGTAATTTGAAATAATACTTAATTATGTGGATAATTGATTAACTGTTGAATTAGTGGGGGATTAACATGTTAGTTAAGGAAATGGTGGATAATTATTGAGGTGGATAAATATTAACCAAGTGGTAGCAAGTAGGGATTTAAATAATGACTAGGCAAGTCATGGGATTAGGTGGCACATTTAGAGGAATTTGTTGGCCAAGTCATCAATCAAATTGGGACCCACGCCTATAAATACTATTGTTGCTATCGTAACTTCAAATACATGGCAGAAGTTTCCTATTAGCTACGAAAGTTCATTGTTTGCTATAGATTTGTGGTTGCATCATTTCATTTTGGCAAATAAAGATAAGCTATTGAGCCAACGGTAGCATGTCTTGAAACACTTGACAAAATTTATGATTAGCTACGAGCTTTGGAAAACTATGGCTACGATACTTAGCTATTACGGACTTATAGTAAAGATGGGGAATTTGATTTCAACATTAGCTTGATTTCTACATGAAAATTGCCTTGAGATTCAGATGGAGAAAGGCTTCAAAAAGGTAAATGATGAGATCTTCAACAATAGTAACAGATCTATTTCAGCAAATTCATAAGAAATTATGTAATAGCAGCGTAAGATGCAATTGTAAGGAACACGTTACAATATTTCTCAATAATATCATATAGATGTTTCCCTACAATTAAGGAATAGAGATATAAGCATTTTGAGTTAAGGTATGTACAATTGGTCACACCTATTTCAGTTATGCCATATGGGGGCTAACAGGTGTAGTTTATGAGAAGGACGAGATATTGGGATACGGCTGGGGTTAGAGTAACCCAAAATGGTGAATGAATTGTGTGCGTTAGTTGACATTTTCGAAGGATATTGCAAATATGTTAATAGATCTCCTTGTGAGACACCCAGATGGTGCACTCTAAAATAGTACAGCTAGATACGAGTACTACAAAGATAGGAACTAGAATCCTGGAAGGGATAAATATTATCTTAGTGTGGCTCCCGTCCCTAGTAGAGAGAGAATGTTAGGCAACCCGAAGAGTGAGTGGATGGAGCAAGGGGAGCTAAGAGCAAAAGAATGTCTTGATGAAATTTTCAAAATAAAGTGGTAGAGAAAAATATTAGCAGGGAAATAAGAAGAGAGATAATGAAGCATTATGAGTAAGATATGATACATGGATGGCATCGGTAGATCAAGAAAAAAATGATAGTATTACAAAGTCTATAGCAAAGTGAAGAAAAAGATGAGAGTTGACAGGATTTGAGAGAACAAAAGAGTATAGGCCATAAAGTCATATCCTCATTTCGAAAAACAAGTTCGTGACTCCAATGCGACTACCAGAAGGAAAATTTTAACCCCAAAGTAACAGAAATCAGTAATCAGTATGGGATGGTGAACAAGATAAATTACACATGAATTAGGGACTGAGTGATTTGACATTTGTCGGCATCATGAGAATTTCACAGATTGCGTTCCGGCGATAATAGAATGGACGACAGAAGAATAACGTTTAAAGGTCATTCAGGAATAGGATTTCCTAAAGCAAGAAATGTGAGCAATGTTAGGCTTGAGGGACTGTGTGTGCCAGTTACAATAGGTGTCTCCCTCGTGAGTAAGGAATTTTGTTATCCTTGGTACAGAAGGATTACCGCAAGGCATGTAAGGGTCATCGATGACGTGAAAAGACGCCAAAGATGAGGAGTTAAAACATCTATAGGTAGATCGTCGCAGCTCTAACTCTTAGTATTCCCCTAAATGGGGGGAATAAGGAGTGATGTGGAATTAAGTCAGAATTAAGTAATTCTAGTACCTATAGAATGGTAAAGGAAGAATGTGATAAAAATAAAAAGGGGATGAGATTGCACTTATTCAAATCCTACAGATATGCTACGATTCAAGAACATTAAGCAAGCACGACGTCAATGAGAGGAAGTTAGGGTTCCGGCACGGGATGTTATTGATAGATAAGGATCCAATGCAAGACGTAAGTTAAGACAAAGGAAATAACCCAAAAAGATTACACGGAATATTGATATGAGAATGGGCCAACGAGTAGTTAGTAGTTGATTCAGGAAGAGCCTAGTTATGGCTAGACAACAGGTTGCAGACAAATCAACAGATCGTGCAAGATAAACATAGTGAACCCAACATGGGGAATTCAGTCTCGCAGATATGACATCGTGACCCTTGAGAAATATTCAAATAGGAGTTGGGGTAGTTAAAGGTACCGTATGAGTATTATGGAAATAAAAGAGAATGTCTGGGAAGGCAGACAAATATTAGTTTAGAAGCAACCCTAAAAGCACAAGGGCGTGGAGGTAAGTAACTACGGATAATTATAGGCGAGGAAGGACATCAAAAATTCTATCAAGTATAGGATGTAATAAGCTCGCAGCTTTACAAGAGTCAGAGGGTCCTCCCTAAGTACTACAATGAAAGACTAGCTGAGGAAATAAGGAAGAAGGCTTCAACCTAAACATGGTAACTTGAAGGAGAAATGGCCATGTGAAAACAGTCTCACAACAAAATTGTATGCACTCCAAAAGAAATTGGCACTTACCGTGGCTAATGAATAGGAAGTAAAATAAAAAGTAGGATTCGAGATCATATGAGTTGCAAGAAAACTCTGGCATGCGTGAGAATTAAGATAAGCTAAGTATGCACACAACAAGGGTGCAGAAAGACTAGGAAAAGTAATAACTCACATTTAAAGAAAGTTGAGATGGAACGAAAGGAATTATTCAATCAATGATCCAGAGTTAGTTACGTTATGAATGCGCTTAATATTTCGGAGTATTATCCGTGCAGCATATATGTTGTCAATCATACAGCCGTAGAAGACTCCGGTATAAGTTAAAAGAAAGAATTGAGTCAAGGTCATAGACAAAGGATTGAATTGTTGGAATATTGTATCATGGATATTCCATAGCGTCCATGAAAATCTAAAGTAATAACTAATACCATGAGCCGCGGATCGGAGATAGCTTAAGCCTACATAAAGGTTGGTCAGAGAGAAGAGGAAACTAAAGAGTTACATCAACTAAGTAAATCATGAGTCTGATTATTGGACCAGAAATTTATAGATATCGTGATTGAGAACATTGCAAAATCACTCTTTATATTAGAGGTACAAGAGAGATAGTACAGTAGCCATATTCTATAACGGCTTTACGATAAAGCCAATTAGAAAGTAACAACATCATAAGAAGGCAGTATGAAGCTCCCATCGGATTGTGTATGCACTAGAGGTGCAAGTGTTATAATAGAGCTTCAAGTTGTGGATGTGAATTATACCTATATGGAAGGGAGGTCATGAAAGAGATAGAAGATGTGATGTCTCGCCTGATGTTCAAGAATAACACAAGGAAATCTATGGTGCAAGCAAGTTGAAGGAAGGTTGTGAGTAATATAAATAATATGTGTAGGTCGAAAGCTAAAGTATGGGAAAGTGACAAGGTTTTAGGAAGACAGGAGTAAGGATAAGAAAAGGCGAGTGAAGAGGTGATGAAAATGGATAAGTCCTCGGGATTAGGCCCAGGAAAACAAGAGAGCTAATGGTTTCTCTAAGTTATAGAAAGTTCAGTATAGCTTGAATGAACTCAAAAGAGTCTAAGACTAATCGCATTTAGAAGATATGGAATGTTGACCTGGTAGTATAATAAGGGTGTAATTGTGATAGATAAAGGATCACATTTGGGCCTTCGACTGAGTAATGATTTTAAAAAAAGAATTTCATGAATTGTACGAGATTAAAATACCCACGTAAAGTGAATCACATTGGGATGCTATAAAATACGGTAATAGAAGTATGGTATCGCCCCCATGTGGATCAGGAAAATCACTTCAAATGTTCCTCGATGCAACATAAGACCTAGTGATTACGTAAGAGGTTTCAAGTTATTAGTTGTAAATTGTAGTTCAACATTGAGGTGAATCAACAAAGGATGGATAAAAGTTACAAAGCATGAGATGAGATTAGGTCGTCATTCTTAAGATGAACAGTAATGAGGAAGCATTAAAAGACTTAGATTTATACATATGGGATAAATATTTTGGTAGCAGAACTTAGTAACGATAAATCAAAATAAGAACTATGGTATAGTATGGCCTACTTAGATGTAGTAAAGCTAATGACGCCTAGAGGGAAAGTTTGCCATAATTTTGTATATGTTCACAAAGTGAGGCCTAGAGATTGGCTAAAAGTTGGAGGAAAGAGGATAGAAGAGTCGCATAGGCGCACATACAAGGTCAGAGTCGTACATGTTGCATGATAGAAGGTAGAAACTGTTACAAAGTTGGAAAGATTCTTACCACAAATTGTGGTGTGAGAAAGAGACCTAAAAGGGGGAAGCCCTGACCTTTAGATTTATTCAACGAACAGTTGCCTAAATGGCAAGGAGATTATTAAAGTATTCACAAGAGTTATGGGTTATGAGAGTGATAAGTGCATCAGTCAACATTCAAGGACGAATGTTCCAAGGGGGGGAATGATGTTACACCCCATGTTTTCGTACGTGAAAGTACTCCATAAGTAAATTGATATAAGCTCGGAAATGCGATGTTACATCCCGCATTTTCGTATGTTAAAGTTTTGCCGTAAGTTAATCGACGTAAGCTAAGAGGGTAAGCAATTGAAGAAAATGAGTTTCGTCGAAGTTTGACATTTTGGGATAAAATACGGTCCAAGTTATAATACCTCGTATTTATGGACTACTTTCATACAAGGTGCCACATGACCATGATAGTAAGATGTATAAAGTGTGATAAAAGTGAGTAGTATTTTAAGTAATTTGAGATAATACTTAATTATATGTGTAATTAGTTAATTATTGAATTAGTGGGGGATCAACATGTTAATTAAGGAAATGGTGGATAATTATTGAGGTGGATAAGCATTAACCAAGTGGAAGCAAGTAGGGATTCAAATAATGACTAGGCAAGTCATGGGATTAGGTGGCACATTTAGAGGAATTTGTTGTCCAAGTCATCAATAAAAGTGAGGCCCACGCCTATAAATACTCTTGTTGCTATCGTAACTTCAAATACATGGCAGAAGTTTCATATTAGCTACGAAAGTTCATTGTTTTCTATAGATTTGTAGTTGCATCATTTCATTTTGGCAAATAAAATTAAGCTATTGAGCCAATTGTAGCATGTCTTGAACACTTGACAAAATTTATGATTAGCTACGAGCTTCCGGTAACTATGGCTATGATACATAGCTATTACGGACTATAGTAAAGATGAGGAATTTGCTTTCAACATTAGCTTGATTTCTACATGAAAATTGCCTTGAGTTCAAATGGAGAAAGGCTTCAAAAAGGTAAATGATGAGATCTTCAGCAATAGTAACGGATCTATTTCAGCAAATTCATACGAAATTATGTAATAGCAGTGTAAGATGCAATTCTAAAAGAACACGGTACAATCTTTCTCAAGAATATCATATAGATTTTTTCTTAATTCGACCCGTTGTTACGTGATTTGTCGCAATTGACATGTGTTAGAGGGATTGTCAAGAGAATCGGCTCAAGTATGTTAAGGCTATCCCTTCTTTATTTTTGGCATGATAAAAATGATACAAACAAAACGAGCAAACGCACAACTTTCATAAATGACTCTTCCATAGAAGTACTAGGGATGTCTATGTTCTTGATTCCCCAGGTGACATATTATTATATCTTCTATTCATGGGTCTCATAAAAATGCTTAGTTGATAAAGTTTATCCAAAAGGTATATTGATCTTATTAACATATTTTTTTATGCATTTCATCCATTTATACATGCACATTGACCCATGACCATATGGTGTTATATATTCGTATATTATATGTATGTGGGATATGGGAATAGGTTACGGTGTTATATACGCACCACCACCTAATCAGCTGGTATACAATGATGATTTTCCCACAGTGGCCGAGATGATAAGATGGGATGCCCTCAGAGGCTTGATGATGTTATGAACACATATACCTATGCATGGTATGACATTTATACGCATACGCATGACATTATAAATATGAAATGATTCACAGAGCTATTCAGACTTACATGTTGAGTCTTTTAATCCATGTTTCTCTTATATCTATTATTTACTGATTTTCATTCCTTACATACTCGGTACATTATTTGTATTGACGTCCCTTTTTGCCTGGGGATGCTGCATTTCATGCTCGCAGGTCTCGATAGACAGGTTGAGAGTCCTCCAAGTAGGCTATCAGCTCAGCGAAAGGTGTTGATGCGCTCCATTTGATTCGGAGTTTCTTATTTGGTCAGTATGATTAGTACATGTATTGATTGGTATAGCGGGGCCCTGTCCTGACCTTTATAGTATTATGTACTCTTAGAGGCTTGTAGACATATGTCATGTATACGGGTACTTGTATGGCCTTGTAGGCCTATATTTTGAGTATATAAAGGATTATGACGGCCTTATAGTCTCGTACACCATATGTATAAGTTTGTATTACTTGGGTCATCCTATGTCGAGTGTTCCCTCATGTTTCACTCTAGTTGTCTCACAACAACCTTTTTGTTTCAGTTAACTATGATAGTATTATAAGAAAGATATGTTACGTTAGTACTCGGTTGAGTAAGGTACCGGGTGCCCGTCGCAGCCCATCGGTTTGGGTCATGACACACGTTATTTGACTCTTCTGTTGTATATCGGAACCTGATACTAGGTTCTCTGACCTTGAATGACACTAGAGATTCGGCACCATAAACCAATGAGAACGGGGTAGCTCCAGTACTAGACTTTGATGTTGTGCGTTATGCCGAAAGAGCCTCAGGTAGGGTTTCCTTCCATTTTCCTTCGGCGTCAGTTAGTCTCATCTTAAGACTTTGGATGATGGTTTTCTTAGTCGATTCGTCTTGTCCGTTCCCGCTTGGATGATAAGGTATCGACATGATTCTTTGATCTTGTGATCCTCGAGAAATTTGGTCACTTACTACCGATGAATTGCTTTCCATTATCGCACACAATTTCGGAGGGCATCCCGAATCGACATATGATATGGTCCCAAATAAAGTCTATGACTTCCTTTTCCCTGACTTTATCGAAAGCTTGTGCTTTAACCTACTTAGAGAAATAATCCGTCATAAATAAAATAAATTGAGCTTTACCTGGGGCCGATGGAAGAAGGACAACGATGTCCATTCCCCACTCCATGATCGGCCATGGGGACAAGACCGAATGGAGCAGTTCCCCGGGTTGATGAATCATTGGTGCATGACTTTGGCACTTGTCGCATTCGAACAAACTCCTTTGTGTTTTTCTCCATGTCGATCCATTAGTAACCGGCTCTGATCACTTTGTGGATCAATTATTCGGCACCGAAATGATTTCTGCAAATGCCCTCGTGGACTTCCCTTAGAATTTATTCGGTATCTCCTGGCCCCAGACATATCACTAATGGACCATCGAACATCCTTCTGAACAATGTTTCGTCTTTGGAAAGGGTGAATTGTGGTACCTTTGTGCGCAGGGCTCTTGATTCTTTTGGATCTGATGGGAGTTTCTCGTTCTTTAAATACTCTATGTATTTGCTTCTCTAATCCCAAGTCAAAGTTGTGGATTTTATCTCAGCGTGACCTTCTTCAACCACCGAGCTCATAAGTTGTATGACAGCCCCCGAATTGAGTACGTTGCCTTCGATCGACGACCCTAGGTTTGCGAGGACATCGACCTCACTATTTTAATCTCGAGGTACATGTTGCAAGGTCCATCCCTTGAATCAGTTTGTTACTTGTAGCTTATCCAAGTTTCAATGCATTTAGTCTTCTCGAACTTCAAAGGTTCCGTTAACCTTGTTCACCACGAGGAGGGAGTCACATTTGGGCTTGATCACCTCCGCTCCCAAGCATTTGGATGATTCGAGACCTGCAATCATGGCCTCATATTCGCCCTCATTATTAATCAATTTTATAGTTATAATAGATTGTCTAACTATGCTACATGTGGGTGGTTTGAACACGATGTCGAGTCCGGACCCCTTTGCATTCGAAGCACCATCCGTAAAGATGGTCCATATTCCCGAGGATGTATCCAAATTTACTAATAATTCTCTTTCAACCTCGGGTACAAGGGTCAGCGTGAAGTCAGCCACGAAGTCTGCTAAGATTTGAGACTTGATGTTTGTACGGGGTCGATATTCAATATCTTACCCGCTGATTTCTACGGCCCATTTGGCCAACTGACCCGAAAGTTTGGGTTTATGCAAAATATTTCGAAGTGTATATGTTGTTGCAACACATATGGGATGATATTGAGAGTATGGTTTTAGTTTCCTTGAGGCTCTTATCAAAGAGAGCGCCAATTTTTCTAGATGGGGATACCTGGTTTCGGCCTCTCCTAAGGTCCTACTAACATAATACATAGGGAATTGCGTACCTTGTTCTTCACGGACCAAGACTCCCCTTACCGCTATCTCTGATACTGCTAAATACAAGTAAAGTGGCTCGTCCTCTTTTTTCTAGTGAAGCAACAACGGGCTCGATAAGTATCGTTTTAGCTCCTCCAAATCATGTTAGCATTCTAAAGTCCAAGTAAAGTTGTTCTTCTTCCTCATCAACGAGAAGAATCAGTGAATCATATCTAAGGATCTCGAGATGAATCGCCCTAGGGCGGCTATGCGCCATGTTAACCTCTGCACGGACTTTACGTTGTCTACTACTGTGATGTCATCGATAGCTTTGATTTTATCGGGGTTGATTTTGATTCCTCGATTGTACCATGAAACCGAGAAACTTGCCAGAGTCGACCCCGAATGCACATTTTTCTAGGTTGAGTTTCATATTGTATCTCTTCAGTATATCAAGAGTTTCCTGCAAATGCTTCAAATGGTCCTCTGCTCGCAGGGACTTAACTAACATGTCATCAATATAAACCTCTATTGATTTCCCTATTTGTTCTTCGAACATTCGGTTTACTAGGCGTTGATGAGTTTCACTAACATTTTTAAGTCTGAATGGCATTTCATTATAGTAGTAGGTGTCATACTTAGTGATAAACGAGGTATTTTCCTGATCTTCCGGGTTCATCTATATTTGGTTGTACCCGGAATAGGCATCAAGAAAATTGAGAATCTTATGGCCGACCGTGGCAACGATCATGCAATCGATATTAGGCAAAGGAAAAGAATCCTTGGGACATGCTTTATTCAGATCTTTGTAATCTACACACATTCTAAGTTTATTCCCCTTCTTAGGGACTACCACTATGTTTGCTAACTATTCAAGATACTTTACTTCCCTAATGGATCTTATTTTAAGAAGTTTAGTTACCTCGTCTTTGATGAAAGCATGCTTGACCTCGGACTGGGGTCTTCTTTTTTGCTTCACCGGATGGAACTTCAGATCCTGACTTAGTTTATGAGTGGTAATTTCCAGTAGAATCCATGTCATATCGAGATGGGACCAAGCAAAGTTTTTCATGTTAGTTTTAAGAAATTAAGTTAGTTTCCCCCTGAGCTCGGGAGCTAGCCCTGTGCCCAGGTATACCTTTCGTTCGGGCTGATGTTCGGTCAATGTGATTTTTTCCAGCTTCTTCGATCGTTGATTTGGTGGCGTCAGAACCATCGGGGACTATGAAGGATCGAGGTACCCCATAATCATCATCCTCGTCATTCCCTTCTTTTCTGATTGGGTCGAGGTCAGTATCTGTGGTTGCTATTTTTCCTCTTGTTTTCCCTTCGCATCTGTCGCGCCCCCTTTTTCTCGCGAAATCGGGTTTATGACATTGGTTGAGACAACTCGTTCCTTTTGGGAAAGAGGTTTGCATTTTTTGAAGATTCGCCACCTAACGATTTTGAGGTGCATTAGGGCACCTATCGGGGGTTCATTTATAACTACGTTTGATAACCAGAGACAGGGTAAGGGCTTCAAATTATCCTAAGGGGAAGGTGTTAGGCACCCCTCAGGATCCACAAGTGTGGTTCCCGGCCAAACGGCTTTTTTTGTGAATTTTTATAATTTAGCAAATAAACAAGTAGGGCTCAAATATAGGGGATCTAAGTCTAAGTACGAATATTTGGAAACAGTTAAGCTAGATTTTTGAAAGGGGTCACAATCTAATCATGCTTATGGAAGTACAGGGGTATCCTAGGTTTATTTACAATATGGATCACATCAATGCAATACCCGGTATGAAACTCCTCAAAGAGGGGATACACGTGGTATTAACGCACCGGTCATCATATCCATATCTACCCTTTCCCACCCAGTGAAGGTAACTAAAGCGAGGGTTGGTCTCGACCCTATTGCATGCTGTTACCCGTCCTTTTCCTAGTAGTCCCGGAGGAATTTAGGACTCCTATCCTATAAAAGGGGGGTTCTAGGCAGACCCTTAAGTTTAAAGGTAAAATACTAAGGCGACACATAATAAACAGATAGGACTTCAATTAATGGGGAGCATGGAAGACAAATGAAAGGGCTCAAGTATGCCTCCACACACAATACACATAAACAACACGTCTCATACACAATTAAGGTCTAAATTCAGGTCCTAAGCATGGTGTCTAAGTGATAATAGCAAAGTCAAATTTATTACATAACTCAGAGAGGAAGTCCTAATTAGGCTTGCCTACTGATTTTAACATGCTGACAGTTTAAACATAATCACACAGACAGTTCTGGTTTTATTTTCTAAGTTGATTGCCTAAGGCTTGCCTAGGCGTAAAATAATATGCAATAGTTATTCCGATTTGTTAATGATTCTAGGTTGTTGTAGCTAGTAGCATGCAATTCTAGGTGTTGTAGATGTTCAGGGACTCATTACCAGTTTATTTAGAACAGGAGGACTGTTTTAGATATCTGTATTTAGACTAAGTGTAGTTAGATGAGTACGATCCTATAGAATGATGTCTAATGCAGCATGATGAATAATAACTTAAACAAGATTTCTAAATACACATAGAATCACAACATTATGCACAGTATCAGGAATAGCGTAGGTGATAGTTTTAATATTGTTTACCTAGAAACAGGATCTCTAAGTGCGTAGGCATGATGAGACATGAATGCAGTTAATTTTATCCTAGGACGGGGCTTCTAATGAAGTTTCAGAACATGTTTACATGGACAGAATCACATAATAGCAGTTTATTTTGTTGTCATTATTTACCCTATAGGCAGGATTTCTAAGCGTAGATGAGATGCTGAATACAATACGCATAAATCCTAAGTAGCATGATATCTAATGCATGGCATGCTTGAAATGTTATACCTAAACATGGTTGCTATTGCGCATAGAGGAAAGTAAACCTAGGAGGCATGATTTCTACCCTTGATTACACTACAACATGCATATTACCCACCCCTTTTTCACTATCCAATCCCAGAGTCGTTTACAAATAAATTTACAGGCCATTGAATAGGAATTACAGAACTAAAAATAAGAAAACAAGAAGTTAACTATAGGGAGACTTCATAATAGGCCCAAGTCTCCAGGTCCTCAATGTCAAGTATCGTTTCACCACCTTTCTCATAATCTGGGTGTGTCAGAGTTCCCTAAGGACCTCAAGGGATCCCGGGAAGTGCTCACACCCCGATTTCATAGCCAAGATAGAGTAAGTACAGTGTGAAAAGGCCAGCTCTTGTGTGTCAAAGTTCAGAGGGAGCTCAAGGGTCCCAAGGCAATGCTCACACAAAAGGGGCAGAACCTAAGGGGTCTAAGAATATAGTGAGAGTGCTTGACATGGTTTTTAGGAGTTTAAGTAAGAAAGCAGTTTTGAAACAGTTTTGAAGAAAAAAAAAAGACTTAGTGAAAATATTTTTTTCATAACAAAGGTTTTAAATGATGGAAAACAGTTAGGAAGAACACCATTCTCAAAACAAGTTCAGCATCACACAACAGGACCAAGAATAGTCCAACAATCACAAGCAGGGGTATGGGACTTGAGGGACAAATACAGAGCAAGTAGGGGCAAGCATGTAGCAGGCAGAAACATGTATGAGCACACAATCAGAAACTCCTAAGGGTTCAGAGAATCAGGGGTACAGTAAAGTATCGGATTAGATTAACATATCAACACCAAACAACTAAGACCATGATCAAACTAATGTATCAATCATAGGCATGGGGTTCACATAAGAAACAAGTGCTAAGTATACAGAAACATGCGGGTCATTGACAAGTAAAGCATAACTTAACAGGTAAAGGGAATTCAGGATCTTAGTTACATGTTGAACAACAGAGTAGTAAATAGAAGCATATTAGAAACACAATAAATTGAAACAGTAATAGAAACATGTTGGTTTGAGGACTGAAATCGGAATTAGAACATACCAGTGGAGTGCAGAAACCAGTGACACAAAGAAGAAATAGGAGATGAACAGTAGTTAGCCTTGGCTTGTAGCCAGCTAACTTAGAGTAGTAGCAAGTAGCACAGAAGAGAGAATAGATAGCAAGTTTTGGTTGTGAGAGAGAGAGAGTTGAACAGATTTGTTCTCCTACTTTGCTAATGAATGAATAGAGTATATATAGTTTTAAAAAGCAGGCAGAGGAATAAGGTAAGAATAATAGTTCAGCAGTAATTATAGAAATAATCATCAATTAGAATCAATTTAGTAGACAGACTTCCTTTAGTTAAGGAATAATACCCAAACGGTAACAAGTAGTGGCAACATAAGAAAAGGAATCAAGTAAAGTGTATATAATTATAGAAATAAATACAATTAGGATCCAATCAATACAAGTACTCCCCATAATTAAGGAGCCACAGTTCAAACGGATACTACAGTGGTAAATAAGGAAAGACAGCTAATTGAGAGACTGATTTTAATCGTACATAGAGTAGTAAATAATAGGGCATGTGATTGGGGCTAGGTACAGAATATACTAATTAAGAAAAGTATATAATTAGTTGACAGCATACTTATATATAACATAAGGTAGAAAATAATTCTGAAAATCAGTAAGAGATCCCTCGAAATCACAGGGAATCAATTATCAAGTCAGGCAAATGTCACGCAAATATGCAAAATCAGTAAAGAGTTCTAAAGAAAAATACAAAGAATCATAGTCTTAAGGAAAATATCACAGTTCTAAGGAAAATTCTCGAAGTCAGTAAAGAATGTCATGCAAGATCAGTGAAGTATTAGTCATAGAGATTCAGGGATTCAAATAGAGAAGATAGCACTGATTTATCGTAACACTATGCGAATAAGCAAGTAATAAATAAGAATCGGGACCATAAGGAGATAGTATTAAATAAGAGTTAGGGTTTCGTATAGAGCATGATATAGACAGGAATAATCGAACCCAGAAATCCTAACAAGCAAACGTAAGTAAAAATCACATAATCATAGGATGTTTACAAGCAACGTGCAGATCAACTAAGCATAGTAACCAAGACGAACTCATAACTCTAAAATTTGGGGGGGTTTTAGCAGAATAACTCAAGTAAAGAGAGAATACTTAATCAAACATTTAAAGTATATTGAGAATCATAGATTACTACCAAAAATCAGAAGAGAAAACGTTTTGAAAGGGGTTAAGAAACCCTAGTTGAAAATGAAGAGTTATTTTAGAGAAATCGGAAAGAAAAAAAAACCTTTGAGGAAAACAACAAAGAGCTCATAATATACACAGATCTAAAAGAAATCGGAAACTCTTAGGATTTAGGGTTTCAGAGAACCCAGAGAAAACAAGAAAACCTTAAAAATATCACCGGCTTTAGCCGGAAAAGTCATAAATCTTACTCAAACGGTCGGAGGTGGCCGGAAATGGCATGAGGGACCATGGGTAGGAGTTGAACCTTCTCTGGATCACTTGAGGACCTAAGGGTAGTGTCAAACCGGTGTGGGGTGAACCAGGGGCCAGGAGATGATGAGAGGTCATGATTTCCAGCGAAGGAAGTGGTCGGCGAAGGTGTACAGGGTCCATCGGAGAGGAGGGAGACGAGAAGGTTCTAGAGAGAACCAGAGATATAGAGAGAGGGAGGTAGAGAGATGAATGAATGGGGAGTGAATGAGAGGAAGGGGGTAGTCATTAGGGGGATTATTAATGGAAAGAACGGATCTGGTCTGTTGATTAAATTTAATCAACGGTCCAGATCAAAAGTGGGGATTGGGTCGGGTAGGCTTAGAGATTGAGCCTGGGTTATTGGCTTATTTTGATTGCAACCTCTCTTGCTACGGAATTTTGAGGGTCCTCCTCAAAATTCTGTCCCAGTTTGATGGATTGATGTCTCTGACTGCTATTTGCTGTAGCGATCAGCTAAACTTACTTTAGAATTTTGAGGGTCCTCCTCAAAATTCTGCCCCAGTTTCCAATTGCGGGGGAAAATGAATTTTTTATTGATTTATGACCGAACCCATAGGGCTGCCTACGTATCCCCTCTTAAACGGGAATCAGGTCAGGCGTAGTTCAATTTACGTCTTTGATAAAAGCATAAAGGTTACACATAATAGCGTTTGACTGCATCTGAATTGATTGGCTTCGGCCAGACTTCTCTGTCCATTTCTGCGAGTATAAGAGCTCCTCCTGCCAACACTCGGTGAACCATGTATGGGCTTTTCCAATTAGGAGAGAATTTTCCTTTGGCTTCGTCTTGATGTGGAAAGATTTTCTTTAACACCAGCTGCCCCGGTGTGAACTGTCTTGGCTTGACTCTTTTGTTGAAGGCTCTGGACATTCTATTCTGGTAGAGTTGACCATGGCAGACTGTATTCATTCTCTTTCCGTCTATGAGGGATAACTACTCATAATGGTTCTTTACCCACTATGCATCGCTGAGCTCAACTTCTTCTATGATCCTTAGGGAAGGAATCTCTACCTCAGCGGGAATGACGGCTTTTGTACCATAAACCAGCATATAAGGGGTTGCCCCGGTTGATGTGCGGACCGTGGTGCGATATCCTAGTAAGGAAAATAATAACTTCGCGTGCCACTGTTTATGCCTCTCTATCATCTTTCTTAATATCTTCTTGATGTTTTTGTTGGCGGCCTCTACA
This sequence comes from Nicotiana undulata, assembly GCA_005239495.1. Lineage (NCBI taxonomy): Eukaryota > Viridiplantae > Streptophyta > Magnoliopsida > Solanales > Solanaceae > Nicotiana > Nicotiana undulata. Next base: position 46,110 of record ML251803.1, read on the forward strand.
ACTCCATTCATCTGAGGTCTATAAACTGTGGAGTTCTTGTGTTTGATCTTGAAAGTCTCGCACATAGATTTCATCAAGTCACTGTTGAGATTGGAGCCATTATCAATAATGATTGATTCTGGGATTTCGAACCGGCAAACAACACGGTCACGGACAAAGTCGGTCACGACTTTCTTAGTCACAGCTTTGTAGGACGCTGCTTCGACCTATTTGGTGAAATAGTCGATGGCTACTAGAATGAACTTGTGTCTGTTGGAGGTGGCAGGCTTAATTGGTCCAATAACGTCCATGCCCCAGGCGACGAACGGACATGGTTAGCTCGTCGCATTAAGCTCGTTTGGAGGTACCTTTGTCATGTATGCATGTATCTAACAGCGATGGCATTTTCGGACATATTGGATGCAGTCCATTTCCATAGTCATCCAAAAGTAACCGGCCCGGAGTATCTTCTTCGCCAAAACAAAACCGTTCATATGCGGGCCGCAAGTCCCAGCATGGACTTCCTCTAGTAGCTTGGATGCTTCCTTTGCGTCTACACATTTTAATAGCCCCAAATCGGGAGTCCTCCTGTACAGGATTCCTCCGCTGTGAAAGAAGTTGTTGGACACTCCGAAGTGTGCATTTCTGAGTAGAATTTGCAAGCTCTGGGTACTCTCTTTTTGCCAAATATTCCTTGATGTCATGAAACCAAGGCTTTCCGTCTGCTTCTTCTTCGACATGGGCATAGTAAGCGGGTTGGTTATGGATCTTCACTGGAATGGGATCAATGACATTCTTGTCTGGATGCTGAATCGTAGATGACAGAGTAGCCAATGCATCGGCGAACTCATTCTGGATTCTAGGGACATGCCGAAATTCTATCTTTGTGAACCTCTTTCTTAATTCCTGCACGTGGTGCAGATACGGCAGTATCTTGGAGTTCTTAGTAGCCCACTCTCCTTGTACCTGATGTACCAGCAAATCCGAGTCACCAATCACTAGCAATTCTTGAACGTTCATGTCAATAGCCATTTTGAGCCCTGAGATGCAGGATTCATATTCGGCCATATTGTTGGTGCAGGGGAATCTGAGTTTGGCGGATACCGGATAATGCTGACCGGTTTCTGATATTAGGACCGCTCCAATGCCAACTCCCTTGAAGTTTGTTGCTCCGTCGAAGAACATTCTCCAACCGTCATAGGATTCTGCAATGTCTTCTCCTATGAATGATACCTCTTCATCAAGAAAATACGTTTTCAAAGGTTCGTATTATCCGTCCACAGGATTCTCAGCAAGATGGTCCGCCAATTCTTGTCCCTTGACCACTTTCTGAGTTACATAAACTATGTTGAACTCACTCAGCAGGATTTGCCACTTGGCTAGCTTGCTAGTGGGCATGGGCTTATGAAAGATGTACTTCAATGGATCCATTCTCGATATGAGATATGTAGTATAGGCACAAAAACAGTGCCTCAGCTTCTGAGCTACCCAAGTCAAAGCGCAGCAGATGCGTTCCAATAGAGAATATCGGGCCTCGTACGGAGTGAATTTCTTTCTGAGATAATAGATGGCTTGCTCTTTTATTGTTGTTTCGTCGTGCTGCTCCAGAACGCAGCCGAAGGCTCCATCTAACACTGCAAGGTAGAGTAGCAAAGGTCTACCTGGCTCAGGCGGTACTAAGACTGGTGGTGTTGACACGTATTCCTTAATTCAGTCGAAAGCCCTTTGACAATCATCAGTCCACTTGGTCACGGCATCTTTCTTCAGCATCTTGAAGATAGGTTCACATATAACTGTAGATTGTGCTATGAACTGGCTGATGTAGTTAAGCCTTCCCAAGAAGCTCATCACATCTTTTCTTTGTTCTTTGGCGGTGGTAGTTCTTGAATGGCTTTGACTTTCGATGGATCCAATTTCTATCCCTCGACGGCTCACAATAAACCCAAGCAACTTCCCAGCAGGAACCTCAAATGCACACTTCGCGGGATTTAGTTTCAGATTGTATTTCCGCAGTTTATTGAAGAACTTCCTCATATCTTCTATGTGGTCGGAAGCTTTCCTAGACTAGATAATAACATCATCCACATATACCTCGATCTCCTTGTGAATCATATCGTGGAAGATTAGGGCTACTTATCGGATTGATCGGGCGGTTATTTACTCTTAACGGTTTGGCTTATCGGTTATCGGCTTTTAAATGTATTAATCCGCTAGCCACCCGATAAGATATCGGGCGGATTGGTATCAGTATAGCTATTATCGGGCGGTTATCGGGCGATTTATCGGGCTAGTTGTCCTTCTAACCTGTTGTGTCTATATCAATAGCCTGCCCAAGAATCTCATTTTCAGAGTTATACTGGTTATGAATCCAATCATCGAAAATTATACATTTACCTAAAAGTCTAAATCCTTGACAATTTATCTCATTTCTGTAGCTTAGGAAGTACCCAATTGTTGAGCAAATGTCGCCATCTTTGCCATCTCCAGTAACTATGTGCAATTGACAAATTACAATTGAACATTTATAAGTTGAGACACTTGAGCGACAAGCTAGAGTTTGAAATGTATTAAGTGGTTGACAATGAAATAATTCCTGGTGAAGCAAGGCACAAATACTCACAAGTGTACAAGTACATACACACAAATGCACATGGTATATATCAGTAAGCATTAAGAGACAGAAACGAGCTATCTCCGTCATAATTCAATTTCTAGTAAGATACGAGGTATATATATATATATATATATATATATTCTTAACGGGTTAACGGTTTATCCGATAAGAAAATTGAATAATCCGCCCCCAAACCGATAAGCCATAATAATAAAATTTCAATCCGTTCCCCATCCATTAAACCGATAACCCCATACCAATAAGCCGTTAAGCCACTTTTGCGGTTCGGATTTCGGTTTCGATTCGATTTTGAACACCCCTATGGAAGATAGTGGTCATAGCCCTCATGTAAGTGGCCCCAGCATTCTTTAGGCCGAATGGCATCATCTTGTAACAGTATACTCCCCACGGCGTAATGAAAGCCGTTTTCTCAACATCTTCCTCATCCATCCAAATCTGACGATAACCAGCGAAGCAATCCACGAATGATTGTAGTTCATGCTTGGCGCAATTTTCAATCAGGATGTGTATATTTGGCAAAGGGAAGTCATCTTTCGAACTAGCCTGGGTGAGATCTGTTAGTCGAAACAGACTCTGACCTTCCCATCTTTCTTCGGTACTGGCACGATGTTAGCTAACCATGTCGGGTATTCCACAACCCTGAGTACTTTGGCGTTGATCTGCTTGGTAACTTCTTCCTTGATTTTCAAGCTCATATCAGGCTTGAATTTTCTGAGTTTTTGCTTGACTGGTGGACACATTCGATTTGTTGGCAATTTGTGAGCCACAATAGATGTACTCAGACCATCATGTCATCGTACGACCAGGCGAATATGTCCTCATACTCTTTTAGAAATTATGTGTATTCTTTCTTCTCTGATGGTGACAGGTGAATGTTGATTCGTGTTTCTTTGACGTTTTCTGAATCTCCCAAGTTGACAACTTCAGTCTCGTCCAGGTTGGACTTAGGTCTGTTCTCAAAATTCTCGACTTCCTTGATAATCTCGTCAGGTATGTCATCTTCCTCTGAATCCATGTCCGTTTGTTGCGTTGTCTCGTTGCATGTCACAGTCATCGGTTCATCGAGACAAGTAATAGTTATGTTGTATAAGTAAAGTAATGAGAGAAAATAATAGCAATAAATATTGATTCATAAGAAAATTAAAATGCTTTTGATAAATTGAATAATTGTTTTGAACATTGAAGATCTTATTACAGGAATAAAAATGCGAAAAGAAAATCATTTGGTAAAGGAAACAGTGAATAATGCTTATTTTAGCCTTGCTACCCCGAGGCTCGTCGGGCGTTGGTTGTCCTGATAGTCCAATTCTTGAGGTATGCTCCTCTACTCACAGCCTGTATGGAAGGGCCTTCCTCCCCTCCTCCTTGAGAATAACACAACAATCCATGTCATCATCCTCTAGGAATAAGTTCCTCAATGTGGCGAGTGCTTCCTCTTCGTCTGTCCCATAAATAATGCCAGCTTGGTGAAAAGTCTGCTCCAAATGTGGTATTGGCTGCTCCAAAGGGTAGTAAGGACCGCGCCATAGTGGCGACCAGCTATTGAATTCTTCCCAGGTGTACTCATACCCCAAACCGAAGGTAGTACCATGTTTCTTGAGCTTTATGGGTTTGGAGGTTCTTGTCGAGCCTTTTGCCAGGCTCGTACCCACCCCAGCTTAGTATGCTTTCGATTTTGCTATCCCATCTTTTTTCTTTGTCGATAGCATTGACCCGTTCAACGTGGTGGTAAGTTTCTCCACCTAGTTTCTTCCTTCCCTCGATTGTCGGAATGGTTTGGCGACTATAAATAGGGTTGCTACCGTCGCCATGAATGATCACTTCCTGGTGATTCCACTCAAACTTCACTGCCTGGTGTAGCGTTGATGCTACGGCCCAAGCGGCATGGATCCAGGGTCGTCCCAATAGCAAGTTGTAGGACGCTGGCACATCTATTACTTGGAAATCGACCTCGAACCATGTTGGTCCCATATGCAGTCATAGACTAATCTCACCAATGGTGAACCTTTGAGAACCATCGAAAGCTTTCACGTTGATTGCTCCATCCTTTATCTCATGCAGCCCTTTACCCAATTTCTTGAGAGTTATTAGCGGACAGATGTTAAGACTGGATCCTCCATAGATCAGGATTCTGGTGATGAAATAATCTTCGCATTGCACAGTGATGTGCAGTGCTTTGTTATGCCCCAGTCCTTCAGGTGGCAACTCGTCTTCATGAAAAGTGATCTTATGGATTTCCAACACTTAACCCACCATATTGGCCATTTCCCCGCTGGTGATATTGTTCGGAACATATGCTTCGCTTAACACCTTCAACAAAGCACTCCTTTGAGTCTCAGAATTCTGCAGCAAAGAGAGAATGGATAGTTGTGATGGCGTCTTGTTCAACTGGTCGATGACCGAGTACTCCTTGGCCTGTACTTTCCTCCAAAGGTCGTCCGGATCTGTCTCAATAAGGGGAGGCCGATTGGAAACCTACTTGCTTGATTCGGCCAGATGTTCCGGGGTATAGACTCGGCCAGTTCTTGTCATACCCTGTGCTGCAACAGCTACTTCAGTCTTGATCTTGCCTTTCCTTCTCGCCTCGGTTGTATACTCCCAAGGTACAGCATTTGTATAGAAGGGTGGCGTGGTTTACATCGCCACTGGGATCGGCCCGGCTATCTTCACTTCGAACGGAACATGTGCCTTGGGTGGAAAGACTGCAACCTCACATGGTGCGGGTGCATTTGCCGGAGACACAAATTACACCTAAATCGGTACCGGTGACTTTGCAGGTGACGTTGCTTCAAACTCAAGAGGTATAGACATATTTACCTCAGCATCCTCAGACGGTTGAATCTGGACTATGATCGGATTGAAAGTAATTGTCGGTTTCTTTGGGTCATCGCCTTCTGCGATCAACCCGATCGATCCCTCGGGATCCCAGTCATCTTCTATTTCAATCATGTGGATACCTCCACCCTTATGGTTTGGCAGAGGATTGTTGCAGACATTTGGAGCGGGTTCCTTTTCCACAATGATCTTGTTATCAATCAGGGGCTGTATCTTGTCTTTCAAAGAGCGGCATTCATCGATGGTGTTCCCTTTCATGCCGGAGTGGTATGCACAGGACTTGTTTGGGTTAACCCACTGAGAAGGATTCTCAGGGGTTACATCAGGGATAGGTGTGACATAACCAGCAGCCTTGAGCTTTTCATACAGCTGGTCGATCGGCTCAGCGATGGCGGTATATTGTTTTGGAGGTCTGCGGTCAAAATTAGGACGAGGTCTAGGGAACTTTTGGCATGTAGGGGTGATTGATAATGGGATGGATGAGAATTGTAAGTGTGGTAGACAGGAGCGGGTTGGGAGTATCTGGGTGAAGTAGGTTGATATGTGGGTGGTGGAGATTGATAAGTTGGTGGTGGAGCTTGGTATGAGGGCGAGAGTGCTTGGTAATTTGGGGTTGGCTGTTATGAGAGTGGAGGTGTTGGGTAAGTTTGGTATTTGAGTGGGGATTTGGCTCTTTGTGCAACCATCACGGCTCCCACATCCCTTTTCTTGGACACACCATCGGATTGTAAAGCCTTATTTGTAGCCTTCAAGGCTTCAAAATTTGTGACCATGCCACTTTTAATACCTTCTTCAATCCTTTCTCCCAATTTGATAATGTCGGAGAACTTGTGGTTCTCAATCATCATCAGTCGTTCATAGTATTGCGGGTCCTGAGCCCGGACAAAGAACTTGTTCATCTGCTCCTCTAAGGCGGGTCTGACTTTAGCAGCTTCGAACCTCCAGCGAGTAGCATACTCGTGAAATGTCTCTGTGGGCTTCTTCTTCAAATTCTGGATGTAGAACACGTCTGGTGCATTCTCTGTATTAAATCTAAACCTGTCCATGAAATCAGATGCCATGCTTACCCAGTTCGACCACTTCTTGGGATCTTGGCTGATGTACCACGATAATGCATCTCCTTTCAAGCTCCTCATGAACAGCTTCATGCGGATCATTTCGTTCTTCCCTACTCCAACCATCTTGTCACAATAAGTCCTCAAATGGACCCTGGGATCACCTGTACCATCAAAAATTTCGAACTTAGGAGGTTTGTACCCCTCAGGAAGTTCGACATCAGGTTGTATGCAGAGGTCCTCATAGTTCATCCCTTTGACTCCCTTGATTCCCTCGACGCCTTGAACCCAACTGGTCAGTTTCTTAAGTTCCTCAACCAAGTTCTTGATAAGCAGATCCTTTTCATCAGACTCAGGTGTGTATGGGATAGGCGGAGTGGAGTGTGGCATGGTCTCCACGTAGATAGGGTTTTTATGGTGTCCTGGTGCATGGGTGTAGATATGGTCGTTTGTGGAGTTCTAGGGTTCTGGGATAAGTAGTTTAGTGTTATTTAGGGTATGGCAGGTATTGCCTTGCGTTGGGAGAGTTTGGTTTTTTGGTGGAGTGGCGGGATAGTGAGGTGTGGGATGATTCTGTTGTCTTGGGATAATTTGTGGAGGTGTAGGATTTTGAATGTTGGGGAGGGTGACGTCTGGGATGTTGAGGGAAAATGAAAGGTTTTCCAGATTTCGAACCTGATCAAACTCTTCTTGGAATTTCAATAGCGTTTGCTCAAGATTTGACATATTCTCATTAGGAACCCGAATACCCTGGCCATCAGTGGCCTCTACCCATTCAACCATGTTCTCCTTCCTGAAGTTGCTTGAATCTTCCATTTTATTCTTGCCTTTGTTCTTGCCGTTAGGAGGACTAGGAAGAGGAGTGGGTGGAGGCCCCCTGGATCCTGTGAGATAGGATGATGATGCCAGAGTGCATGACCTAACCTTTGGGGAGGGGAATAATAAAAGAAATAAAATAAAAACAAAAACAAAAACAAAAGGTAACCAGGTCAGTGAGGATTATGAAAAGTATTGCAATATTTAAACATATAGTGCGGGAATGTAGAGCGCGTCCTAATTTGGGAACCTCCTTGTGCCTGAGGTAGGCCTAGCGACAAATTGATTTGGAGAACTTAGAATGCTAAATGCCTCATTTTATTGATAAAAATAGACGAATCCCAAAACAACACTAAATAAGCAAGAAATAAAGGTCACTAATGGCCATTGGCCTTATTACATTCATAAAGCGAAAAAGTAAATTCCTATCTACTTGGTCCCAGAAGGACCTTCCCCATACTCGGCATCCTTGTCTCCTTCGAACAGCTTCCCTAATTCACGAAGTCCCAGCAACAGGTATGCTCTGGCTAGGTGTCCACCTTCGGTCCCTTCAGCCTTTTGACAGTCTTCAACCTTTTTGAGAAATTTTCCCTCCAGTTCTACTATGCCTCGCTCTAAGTATCCTAGTCTTTTGTTGGTACTGATAGACATGTCTTTCCATTCCTCAATCAGCTTCTTGTTGGACTCATGTATTTCTCGGTGCTCGCTTTCGCATTCACGGATCCTTTTGCGCAATTGGTTGTATTTGACTTGCGCTCGGCCTTTTCATCTATAATCCTGTGGCATTGAACGAATCCTGGCTTGCCCAGACCATCCCAATTGTCTTCCAACCAACCTGAATAGAAAGGGGTGCAACCAGTGTGGTATCGGTCTGGCTCAATGGTGTCTTTCTCTATCACAATCTTACAGTGCCACATGTGTTGGGCTTGGCACTTGTGAGGACTATCATCATTTTGGAAGTCTGCTCGAAGATGACTCATCTTGTCAACCCCGGGTATAACTTTCTTCCTACCTGCTTGTCTCATAACTCGGAGAGGGACGTAAGAGTATGTTCCTCTCAGGCTAATTAGTATCAGGAATGGTGCATCTATGGACCGGGGAATGAACTCTTCTGTCGGAAACCACTCGAACATCCATTGAACTTGTTCTTCAGTCAGATTATCAAAGAGCTCAACCCATCCTTTGGCATTCTCAGGCTGAGCGAACATGTCGGGAATGTAAGCCATTCGCTTTGGATGGTGGAAAGAGATGTGGTCATTCCACGCCCTTCGCTGAACTCTTCTCGATACCGGCCCTTTTGTAGATGTTCTAAGAGCTAAAGCTGAAGTAGTAGATTGCAGCCTTCGAAGTGTCTCGCTCCTCGTTGACACTTTTCTAAGGCTCGGTATATGTCTGCAATAATCATGGGCACAATGCTAAATGTTTGCCCGCCAATACCCTCCATTAGGGTTTTGGTTACCAAAGCCAACCTAGTATGGATCCTTTATTTCTTCATTGGAAACACGATTAGACCTAGGAATAAAAGCATGAAGACAAATACCCTGCAATGGATGTGTCCCAAGGACGTGATGGAAAACTCATCATGGTAGGTACGGTATGATTTGATGTGACCGTACCTCTCATATAGGTAGTCAAAACGGATGTATGATTCCTTTAGGCATACCAATTCGGCATTCTTCTTCAGACCCATCATTTTTAAGAAACACTTGCCTGTGCGGTTCTCAGGCATTAGCAAACCCAGGGTTTCCCAAACTAGACCGTCCAGTCCTCCTATCTCCTCTAGAAAAGGTGTCATTTCGATGTCCCCGAAGCGGAACACGGCTCTTTCACAATCCCAAAACAAAGTAGCAGCCTCTATTATCATGTTGTTAGCTCGGACCTCCAGGAGAGATGGTAGATTACCCAGATATTTTCTGACGAGGGTTTTGTCGCTAGAATGTAAGTCCTCCCACCAGTTTAGCAATTTCGGGTGGATATTGGTGACCATGCCGAATCTGGGGACTTCGTGCCTCATATTTCTACAAGGTTAGGCCCTTACCCCCACCAAACTCGACTATTTTGAAGAAAATTAAACGATTAAAGAAATAGACAAGTAATTGCACATAAGGGAAATGGGAAGAGGTACAAATTCACAAAGTCATTTGAAAATGGTAAAAGCCTGAAACATCCCCAGCAGAGTCACCATTCTGTCGCGCCCCCTTTTTCTCGCGAAATCGGGTTTATGACATTGGTTGAGACAACTCGTTCCTTTTGGGAAAGGGGTTTGCATTTTTTGAAGAGTCACCACCTAACGATTTTGAGGTGCGTTAAGGCACCTATCGGAGGTTCATTTATAACTACGTTTGATAACCAGAGACAGGGTAAGGGCTTGAAATTATCCTAAGGGGAAGGTGTTATGCACCCCTCAGGATCCACAAGTGTGGTTCCTGGCCAAACAGCTTTTTTGTGCATTTGTATAATTTAGCAAATAAACAAGTAGGGCTCAAATAAAGGGGATTTAAGTCTAAGTACGAATATTTGAAAACAGTTAAGCTAGATTTTTGAAAGGGAACACAATCTAAGCAGGCTTATGGAAGTACAGGGGTATCCTAGGTTTATTTACAATATGGATCACATCAATGCAATACCCGGTATGACACTCCTCAAAGAGGGGCTACACGTGGTATTAACGCACCGGTCATCATATCCATATCTACCATTTCCCACCCCGTGAAGGTAACTAAAGCGAGGGTTGGTCTCGACCCCTATTGCATGTTGTTACCCGTCCCTTTCCTAGTAGTCCCGGAGGAATTTAGGACTCTTATGCTATAAAGGGGGGTTCTAGGCAGACCCTTAAGTTTAAAGGTAAAATACTAAGGCGACACATAATAAACAGATAGGACTTCAATTAATGGGGAGCATGAAAGACAAATAAAAGGGCTCAAGTATGCCTCCACACACGGTACACATAAACAGCATGTCTCATACACAATTAAGGTCTAAATTCAGGTCCTAAGCATGGTGTCTAAGTGATAATAGCAAAGTCAAATTTATTACATAACTCAGAGAGGAAGTCCTAATCAGGATTGCCGACTGATTTTAACATGCTGACAGTTTAAACATAATCACATCGACAATTCTGGTTTTACTTTCTAAGTTGATTGCCTAAGGCTTGCCTAGGCGTAAAATAATATGCAACAGTTATTCCGATTTGTTAATGATTCTAGGTTGTTGTAGCTAGTAGCATGCAATTCTAGGTGTTGCAGATGTTCAGGGACTCATTACCAATTTATTTAGAACAGGATGACTGTTTTAGATATCTGTATTTAGACTAAGTGTAGTTAGGTGAGTACGATCCTATAGCATGATGTCTAATGCAGCATGATGCATAATAACTTAAACAGGATTTCTAAATGCACATAGAATCACAGCATTATGCAATGTTTCAGGAATAGCGTAGGTGATAGTTTTAATATTGTTTACCTAGAAACAGGATCTCTAAGTGCGTAGGCATGATGAGACATGATTGCAGTTAATTTTATCCTAGGATAGGGCTTCTAATGAAATTTCAGAACATGTTTACATGGATGGAATCACGTAATAGCAGTTTATTTTGTTGTCATTATCTACCTTTAGGCAGGATTCTAAGCGTAGATGAGATGTTGAATACAATACGCATAAATCCTAAGTAGCATGATATATAATGCATGGCATGCTTGACATGTTGTACCTAAACATGGTTGCTATTGCGCATAGAGGAAAGCAAACCTAGGAGGCATGATTTCTACCCTTGATTACACTTTAACATGCATATTACCCACCCGTTTTTCACTATCCAACCCCAGAGTCGTAAACAAATAATTTTACAGGCCATTGAATAGGAATTACATAACTAAAAATAAGAAAATAAGAAGTTAACTATAGGGAGCCTTCATAATAGGCCCAAGTCTCCAGGTCCTCAATGCCAAGTATTGTTTCACCACCTTTCTCATAATCCGGGTGTGTCAGAGTTCCTAAAGGACCTCAAGGGATCCCGGGCAGTGCTCACACCCAGATTTTATAGCCAAGATAAAGTAAGTGCAGTGTGGAAAGGCCAGCTCTTGTGTGTCAAAGTTTAGAGGGAGCTCAAGGGTCCCAAGGCAATTCTCACACAAAAGGGGCAGAACCTAAGGGGTCTAAGAATATAGTGAGAGTACTTGACATAGTTTTTAGGAGTTTAAGTAAGAAAATAGTTTTGAAACAGTTTTGGAAAAAAAAAGAGACTTAGTGAAAATAGTTTTTTCATAACAAAGGTTTTAAATGATGGAAAACAGTTAGGAAGAACACCATTCTCAAAACAAGTTCAGCATCACACAACAGGACCAAGAATAGTCCAACAATCACAAGCAGGGGTATGGGACTTGAGGGACAAATACAGAGCAAGTAGGGGCAAGCATGTAACAGGCAAAAACATGTATGAGCACACAATCAGAAACTCCTAAGGGTTCATAGGATCAGGGGTACAGTAAAGTATCGGATTAGATTAACATATCAGCACCAAACAACTAAGACCGTGATCAAACTAATGTATCAATCATAGGCATAGGGGTTCACATAAGAAACAGGTGTAAGTATACAGAAACATGTTGGTCATTGACAAGTAAAGCATAACTTAACAGGTAGAGGGAATTCAGGATCTTAAATACATGTTGAACAACAGAGTAGTAAATAGAAGCAGATTAGAAACACAATAAATTGCAACAGTAATAGAAACATGTTGGTTTGAGGACTGAAATCTGAATTAGAACATACCAGTGGAGTGCAGAAAGTAGTGACACAAAGCAGAAATAGGAGATGCACAGTAGTTAGCCTTGGCTTGTAGCCAACTAACTTAGAGTAGTAGCAAGTAGCACAGAAGAGAGAATAAAGAGCAAGTTTTGGTTGTGAGAGAGAGAGAGAGTTGAACAGATTTGTTCTCCTCCTTTGCTAATGAATGAATAGAGTATATATAGTTTTGAAAAGCAGGCAGAGGAATAAGGTAAGAATAATAGTTCAGCAGTAATTATAGAAATAATCATCAATTAGAATCAATTTAGTCTACAGACTTCCTTTAGTTAAGGAATAATACCCAAACGGTAACAAGTAGTGGCAACATAGGAAAGGAATCAAGTAAAGTGTAAATAATTATAGAAATAAACACAATTAGGATCTAATCAATACAAGTACTCCCCACAATTAAGGAGCCACAGTTCAAACGGATACTGCAGTGGTAAATAAGGAAAGAGAGCTAATTGAGAGACTGATTTTAATCGTACAAAGAGTAGTAAAGAATAGGGCATGTGATTAGGGCTAGGTACAAAATATACTAATTAAGGAAAGTATATAATTAATTGACAGCATACTTATACATAACATAAGGTAGAAAATAATTTTGAAAATCAGTAAGAGATCCCTCGAAATCACAGGGAATCAGTTATTAAGTAAGACAAATGTCACGCAAATATGCAAAATCAGTAAAGAGTTCTGAGTAAAAATACATAGAATCATAGTCTTAAGGAAAATATCACAGTTCTAAGGAAAATTCTCGAAGTCAGTAAAGAATGTCATGCAAGCTCAGTGACGTATTAGTCATAGAACTTCAGGGATTTAAATAGAGAAGATAGCACTGATTTGTCGTAACACTATGCGAATAAGCAGGTAATAAACAAGAATCGGGACCATAAGGAGACAGTATCAAATAAGAGTTAGGGTTTCGTATAGAGCATGATATAGACATGAATAATCGAACCCAGAAACCCTAACAAGAAAACGTAAGTAAAATTCATAGAATCATAGGATGTTTATAAGAAACATGCAGATCAACTAAGCATAGTAACCAAGACGAACTCAGAACCCTAAAAATTGGGGGGTTTTTAGCAGAATAACTCAAGTAAAGAGAGAATACTTAATCAAACATTTAAAGTATACTGAGAATCATATATTAGTACCAAAAATCAAAAGAGAAAACATTTTGAAAGGGGTTAAGAAACCCTAGTTGAAGATGAAGAGTTATTTTAGAGAAATCGAAAAATAAACCTTTGAGGAAAACAACAAAGAGCTCATAATATACACAGATCTAAAATAGATCTTAAAGTAATCGGAAAAGTTTAGGAGTTAGGGTTTCAGAGAAAACAAGAAAACCTTAAAAATATCACCGGCTTTAGCCAGATAAGTCATAGATCTTACTCAAACGGCCGGAGGTGGCCAGAAAAGGGCATGCGGGACCATGGGTAGGAGTTGAACCACCTCTGGATCACTTGAGGACCTCATGGTTGTGTCAAACCGGTGTGGGGTGAAGCAGGGGCCAGGATATGATGAGAGGCCATGGTTTCCGGCGAGGGAAGTGGCTGGAGAAGGTGGATAGGGTCCATTGAAGAGGAGGGAGACGAGAAGGTTCTAGAGAGAACCAAAGATAGAGAGAGAGGGAGGTAGAGAGATGAATGAACGGGCAGTGAATGAGAGGAAGGGATAGTCATTAGGGGGATTATTAATGGAAAGAACGGATCTGGTCCGTTGATTAAATTTAATCAACGGTCCAGATCAAAAGTGGGGATTGGGTCGGGTAGGCTTAGAGATTGGGCCTGGATTATTGGGTTATTTTGATTGGGTCTTGGGTTGGTTACAATTGGGTTGGGGTCATATTAAATTAGGCTATAATTTAAATAGGAAGGGGCTAATTATTAAATACCAGATTAAATAGATAAATTATTAATAAAAATAGCTAATAATTACATAAAATGAAATTAAGGCTAAATAGGTGAAATTAAGGTAATTAACTAATATTTAAAATATAAAATGACTAAATATCGAATTTAAATGGCGTAAAATGTACAATTAGGCTATACTTGCAAAATTATTGTGATTATAGCCAAACAATGCCAAATTGGCTAATTGGTAAAATAATTAAATCTAATAGGATTTAAAATGATATATTGAGCTAGGAAATATTTTGAAATTATTTGTAATGCAATTTATGAATAATTATGGGATATAAAGTACTGAATAAATTAGACAATAAATTGGTAAAAATATGAAAAATTATGAAAAAATACCAATTATTATAAAAAGTGATTTTGAAGGTATATATGCAAGTTTTAAAATAATTTGAGAAAAAATTGGGTAACAACAGCATCTGATCCTTTTGTTGATAAAAGCTCCGATATTGGTATCACTTCGTTGACTGCAAACATTTCCTTGGTCGCGGGTTGCTCCCCGTATACCGTTTTAACTCCCTCTGGTGTCGGGAACTTCAGAACATGGTTAAGGGTCGAGGGTACTACCCTCATGTTGTGGATCATGGCCTCCCGAATAGGGCGTTATACCTCATGTCGCCCTCGATCACATGGAACTTCATCTCTTGGCTGGTTCCGGCCATATTCACGGGCATAGTTATTTCGCCTTTGGTGGTTTCGCATGCCATGTTGAAGCCGTTAAGTACTCGGCCCGCGGGCACAACTTGATCCTGTAGGTCGAGGTGTTCTACGACCCTCGACCGAATGATGTTGGTCGAGCTACCTGGATCAATCAAAACACGTTTAACTTGAGTTTTATTCATAAGTACAGATATTACCAGTGCGTCGTTATGGGGTTGCACGATCCCCTCTGCATCCTCTTCATTGAAAGACAAGGTTCCTTCTGGTACATAATCCCGAGTTCGCTTCTCCCTTGTAATTGACACCTTGGTGCGCTTAAATACTAGTCCTTGAGTAATATCGACCCCTCAAACAATCATGTGGATCACGTGTTGTGGATCTTCTTGCTCGTTCTGTCTATTCGAATCTCTGTTTCTGAAGTGGTTCTTGGCTCGATCTCTTAAGAATACCTGAAGGTTCCCCTCGTTGAACAACCGGGCTACTTCCTCCCTTAGTTGTTTGCAATCTTCTGTTCTATGGCCATGGGTGCCATGATACTTACACATTTGATTGGGATTTCTCTGGGCTGGATTGGTCTGCAGAGGTCTAGGCCATCTAATATCTTTTATGCGTCCGATGGCTGATACGATAGCTATTGCATCAATGTTGAAATTATATTCTGACGGTCGTGGTGCTTCTTTGGGCTCGACATTCCTGTCAAAGCCATTCTTGCTCATGATCCCTCGAGAGCTCTGTCCCCGATCATTTCTCCTCTCACCTCGAATGAGATTGCGTCAGGTCCATTGTTTCTCCGATCTCTATTATATGGCTGGTAACGATCCATATTTGACTGTGGTTCCTGGTCAATATCCCTTTTGACTCTGTCGACGGGTCTGATAGGATAAACGGACCTGGAAGGAGCCCCCAACTAGTCATCTTTGACCCTAACCTTCGACTGGTACCGATTATGCACATCGGCCCAGGTGACAGCTGCGTATTCGATCAAGTTCTGCTTTAATTGCTGCAGGCACCGAGCTTCGTACGTTTAATCCTTGAGTAAAGGCCTGAATGGCCCAATCATCGACAACCGGAGGTAGATCCATACGCTCCATCTGGAATCGAGACACAAACTCTCTAAGCATCTCGTTATATTTCTGTTTTACCTTGAAGTGGTCCGATTTCCTAGTCTCGACCTTTATAGCTCCGGCGTGTGCTTTAACGAAGGAATCTGCAAGCATGGAAAAAGAATCAATGGAGTTGGGTGACAAATTATGGTACCATATCATCGCTCCCTTTGATAAGGTCTCTCTGAATTTCTTCAATAATACGGACTCGATCTCACCGTCCTCCAGATCGTTCCCCTTAATTGCACATGTGCAAGAAGAGACATGCTCGTTGGTGTTGGTCGTTCCATTGTACTTGGGAATTTTTGGCATGCAGAAATTCTTGGGAATTGGTTTAGGGGAAGCGTGCGGGGGGAAGGGCTTTTGCAAGAACTTCTTTGAATCTAAACCCTTCAAAATCAGCGGTTCTCCCGGAACTTGATCAATTCTGGAGTTATAGGTTTCCATTTTTTTGTCATTTTCTTCGATATTTTTCTCCCTCGATTCAACTCGCTTTGTCAGCTCCTCGAACATCTTCATGATAGAGGGGTCATCCCCTGGTTCATTTCCGTTTGATCTTCTTGACACTGATTCAGCCCTATGAACAGCTTCCTGCGATGGCTCGGGCTCACCCCTGCTCGGTGCATGGTTTTGGTTTTGGAGTTGTTCTATTGCATCTTGTTGAGCCTGCAACATTTCGAATATCACTCAAAGTCTAATCCTTCCTTCAACGTCGCCATGTGCGCTCTGGCCGGCTGATCGAATGTCTCTATGGACACTATTCTTGGGGTCGACGGCCAGATTTGCATTGCTGACAATATGGGAACTGACGTCGATTGGGTCTACGGCCGAGACTGCATCGAGGTCAACTGGAGGTACTTCATTCCCTGGGGCGGCTATGTTGTCGTTTCGCCGTGGATACCAAGGCCATTGTCTATGTGTGGGTGCTGCTTGAGAGTTCGACATGCTGATCCCGAAAATAAAGATACTCACAAGAACAAGTATAAAATAGTGTGTGTTACGAAAGTTAGTACCAGGAATCACTATTATCTTTAGCCCCGCGGTGGGCGCCAAACTGCTTACCCTAAATACGGATATCAATTGAATATATAAGTGGTTTTAAGGACACGTGATTTCACTTGGCACAAACTTGAGAAAATATGTAAATTGATATTGAAATTGACTGTAAAGAAAAATAAAAGCAAACCAAATGAGATGTGCAACTTTTTCCCTCGAGATAAGTTACCCTCGAACCAAATGAATGAACAAAATAACAGAGTATTGAGAGCTTAAAGAATAGTATATTGCTTTGAATTACGTGAATATGATGCATTTACAAATGATTTGACCCTCTTTATATAGTAGGAGAGTTCTACTTATGGTATAATTATATATACAGTAAGAAATCACATGATTGGCTAATTAACCGGCATCATCGTGGTACATGCCGAGATTTCCGCCGTAATCCTTTCTCGATCACAGACATTTCGACTTACCGTTACTTGACTAGGTAAACCTCCATCGATCTTGCTCGATCTCCATTTTTTCAGGTCTCGGCCTTGGCTTATCTCGTCCTTGATCGGCCTCTGAATCAAGGATTCAGCAATCTAATTTCGTACTGAGGCTCGGTATAACACGAGGCCGAACCGTGACCTATCATGATCCGACATCGATTAGTTGTAAGAAGGGCAGGCTCGTTATGACCGTATACACATACATATACATCTCAACTTTTGTATAGATGGATTGAGCCTTAATCTTAGTATACCAAGGTATATACCTCTCATCGAATCTTGACTAATAATCGGGATGTGGATTTTTGATGAACCTGTTTGTGATGAATAGGGATTTAAATTGTATTTATTGACTTGGTGTAATTCCTCGAGAAAGATCATACCGTTCTGATGAATTTTGAAAAATAAACCTTTGTGAAGAGACATAATTAACAAAGAACAACTTAACAAGCAATATTGAATAGCCTTCTTTGATCAAAATTCTCACTTCTTCGCTAAGATTTTCATTTCCCGCTAAGGGGGGCCAGAATCCCTGGCAACGTTTATAAGGCGACCGAAATCTAAAATTGAAAATGAATTGAATACAATTCAACATTCTAAGAAATGATTAAAATTTCATAATTTGATTTTGCAAAAGTTAAAAGTTTCAACCTAAATTTGATTTTTAATAAATTGTTGTGGTTGTCATTTGCAGCTTCCATTTCTTCACTTGTGATTGCGGATAGTGTTTGGAGAAGACGTAGTCTCTGCAGTATTTCCTACTCTCTCACCATTTTCGGTAGATCTTCTGAATATAATAAATTAAACATGTAAATCAACACTGATGAAAAACTTTAGTCTAAAAGAGTCAACAAATCAACCATCTAAATTAAACAGAAGATTATTTAAGAATGTTAGAAAACAATAAATAAATAAATAAATAATCAAGAAAAAGTCATTTTCAGTTTAGGTACAACCTACCTAAAATTGTAAAATATGTTCTTGAGGAAAATATTTTAGTATCATATAACTGAAGATTACTTATATCAAACATAAATAACTCTCGCCTTTATACATTATTACCAATTTACCATATATTACATATTTTATCTACTTTTATGGTCATCCAAACTGGAAAATTAATGATCAAGAGAGAATTGAAATAGTTTTGTAAAATATTTCTTTACAAAATTAATACATTTCATATGGGAAAAGATTTTATAGTATTACCAAAACGACTTACATTTTTACAATCTTGAAGGTGGAAGAAGTCGCAACATCCTTTTTTCCGTCGCCTTTTTGATTGTCTCTCAATTTTCTCTTACAACCAGCGTTTTTTTTGTTGGTTTTTATACTTGAATCTTCTTTGGTCGAGAAAATACTCGTATTTGGGTTTTCTTCAATCGGGAGACTCCAGTTATATTCATCTTCAACTGATGAGAGCCTATTAGTAAACTGTAAAATACAAGGAAACTTGATGAGATAAATAATTAGATTAACAATTTATTTATTTTGTGGAATTTCTTAGTTAAGATAAAAGCAAATATATTCTAATATATATCGTGTACAAAGCTCCAAAAAAAGACTTAAGGTCTATGAATCACCTTGTAAAGGTTAGTCATGGAACGGAATTTTATACTCCTCGGAATTCCTTGCTTGATATAGTATTTTCTATCTTTTTCATCTCTTGTCAAAAGTTTCGAGCCACTATTGACATTATGGTCAAGATTATCGGGGAGACTATCTTCACCAGTGACTCTGTTAACTTCAAACTCACCTGAAAACGTGGAATTAGATAAGAGAGAATGATACATAAATATTGCACCTTGTGCTTTGGTCCAAGGGTTTCAAAAAATTACTCATATAAGTTAATTGTGAGATGTTAAATTATTGAAGTACCGTTAATGTCTTTTTGTTGTTCTTCTTGTTGTTCTTCAAGTAGTTCCTCCTCGAAAGAATCTCGTTGGCCCTTTCTTGTTTGGCTTCCGTTGTGTTCTTCATCTCTCTCGTTTTGTATCACCTATAAATCCTCATCGTTTTTAATAAATGATTGAAGATAGGAAGTATAATGTGGAACTTAAAAAGAATGCTCAATGAAAACTTCATGTTAGCAAAAAATAGTAAAATCTTCCTCAATATTAATATGTTCAAATCTGAAAAATATATATTATAATATAATATAAATAGACATAAGTCATGATCAATTACCTCGCATAGGTTAATAAGGGAATCGAACATTGTACTCTTTGATATTCTATGATTTATTTGGTAGTTTTGATCTATTTTGTCTTTGGTTGAAAGTTTGGACCTATTATCATCGTTATTGTCCATTATGGTAGGATTAGAATCATCCGCTAGGCTATCTTCACCAAAGACATTGTCGCTCACAAAATTACCTGAAAATCATACATAACCAAATCAGAGGAAACAATACATATGAAATAAAAAATATATGTTTGAAAATGTGGATTAGAACTACATTCTAGTGCCTGCCTGATTTCAAATATCACTCAAAAGAGGTCTTTCTCCTTTGTCAACAAGTAAAAGTTTATGTATTGTATTCGACTCGTCGTTGATTTAAAATCTAGGATTCACCAAACCATACTAATAGAAGTCAATTGTAAGATGTAGAATTAATTAATTACCATTGATGGCTTTTTGTTTTTGTTTGTCAGATAGTGTCTCCTTGGAAGAGTCGGCTTGGTCTTTTCCTGTTTTGTCTTTGTTGTGTACTCTAACCTTCTGGTTCTTTGAAATACTTAGACAACGATTCCAATTGTATTCCTCTTCAGGTGATGAGAGCCTATTCGAACACTAAAAATGACAGGATACTTGATAAGCTAATTAAAGAGAGTTTAACAATCTTTTATGAGGTAAAAAACGTAGTAATTACTTTGAGTAATCGTGTACAATGCACCAAATTTCACAAAGAAATACTAAAAGGAAAGATAAGGAACAAACAATTGTTAAACAATATTAGAAACTTATTGAAAATAAAGAGATAAGAAAATAGACAGAAGGGATGGTTTGAGTCACCTTGTATATGTCAATAATTGAACGAAATTTTATACTTCTTGGTATTCCTTGTTTCAAACGATAGTGGTCTTGATCTTTTTCATCTCTTATTGGACGTTTCGAGCCACCATCGATGTTTTTATCCTTTAAAGTGCCATCAGAATTATTTGGGAGACTATCTTCACTTGTGATGATGTTGAGATCAAATTCACCTGAATATCATGTATAACCAAATGAGAGGGTCTGATAAATCCAAATATTTAAAAAAATTAAGAGTATACGTCAATAGTGAGATGTAAGATTCGTTAATACCATTGATGTCTTCCTGTTGTTGTTGTTTTTCAGGTAGTTCCGCCTCGAAAAAACCCTCATGCTCCTTTTCATTTTTGCTTCCATTCTGCTCTGGAGGTCTTTCGTTTTGAATCACCTCCTTATAGGAAAATATATTATGTTATATAAAGAACATGATTAATGAATTATGAAAATCAAACATTCATGTTCGCAGAAACTAAAATCTCCCTCCATATTAAAATAAAAAGGTTGTTGAAAAAACAAAGTAAAATATTCCTTCGGTACGTATTAATAGGTTCAAGTTGAAAAACAAAAATACTATAATGAAAAAAATAAATTAGTTATGTTAAGCTCTGTATTAGAAGGCAGTGGCAGAGCCACCTTATAGGAAGGGGAGTCATTTGACACCCTTTCGCGGGAAAAAATACATTGCGTAAACAGGTAAAAAAATATATTATATGTATAAATACTGTGTATTGACTCCCTTAATTTCCTAGTATGTTTACTTTTGTATACTTTGACACTTCTTAACGAAAATTCTGGCTCCGCCACTGTTAGAAGATAAATAAGTTTTGGTAATATCATACATCGCCACAAAACCAATTCTAAAATTATTGAAAAAGATATGTGTGATTATTGTTTTCTTGAGAAAAAATGCGACAGTTTGAAAAGGATATGTGTGCTTATTGTATTCTTGAGAAAAAAATGTGACAGGAGAAGAATTTATTTATTTACCTTTAGTATGGATTAATGGATCAAAAAAATTAATTTTAAGTATATAAGTGAATTATAAGATTAAATTCTACTATGGTGTTGACATAAGTAAATAAACATAAGACATGAATTACCTTGTGGAGGTCAATAATATTATTGGAACCTAACATTGTACTCTCTGGTATTTCTTGTTGTACCTCGCAATCTGCATCTTTCCCGTTTTTCATCAGAAGTTTCAAATTACAATTAACGTTATTGTCTCTAAGGACACGATTAGAATTATCTATCAAATTATTTTCGCCTAGCACTATGTTGCTCTCACAATCATCACCTGAAAATCATGCATAACCAAAATAGTGAGAAGGAATAATTACAAATGGAAATATATATATATATATAAGTAATGGTAATTCTTTTAAATTACTTTTAAAAAAAGTTGTATTCTATATAATTTACCTTTTTGTTTTTGTTTTTCACGTAATGTCTCCTTGGAAGAGCCAGCTTGGTCCTTTCTCATTTTGCCTTCATCTTGAACTTGAGATCTTTGGTTGTGAATCATCTTCTTGCTCGTTTCCTTTTTGTTTTTCTTTTGTGATGGGTGCAGATTGAACATATACTGTGGAATACACAGGGTAATTATATCAACGAGCTATTTAAATTTAACAATTCATGCTCGCGCAAAAGTAAAATCTTAATCCCTCAATATTAATGGGTTCATAGCTGGAAAACAAATTAAAGTATTGAAATGGACAAAGAGTTTAACAAATTAATTAACCACTCAGTGAAGCTCTCTACTCGTAAGTAAAGCAGATTTGGAGCTTATCATAAATACATATCATGAATGAAGTTAATTTTGACCAACAATTTAAATGTGAAAAAATACATTTTTTCGTGGAAAAAATAAAAATAAAAATATTTCCCTGGTATTGTTTATAGATTAAAAAAATGAGAAAAATTATTTTTGCAATCATCTTTCTGCTTTGCGTTTCAAACGTAGATCGAGCATAAATTTTGCGAACTCAATAAGACACTGAAACATTGATACATGTTATTTTCTAATGCAATTAACAGATAAAAGAAATATAAAAAAAATGATTTCAAAATCATGTCTGAAGAAGAAAAAAACAAGCATATGTTAATTTTGTTAGGCATCTTCCAAAATTTATTAGAAATGGTCCAATAATTCAGAACCAAGAAAAAAGTGGGAAGAAACCACAAAAAGAATGGCTGACCTGGGCTAGTATATCTAGCCATAAAGCACAATAAAATTTGCTAAATTGAATCATCATTTATATGTGCAAAATTCAAAGGGCAAAAAAGGAAAAATAAAATGACAAAATGAGATTTAGGAATAATCAAACTCACCAACACATAATCACTGTCTTTCATTGTTAAAAAATGACGAGCAAAAATGGATTGAATTAAGTGAAAAAGCAAAGGTGGCGACTTTATCGTCCTTATATGACTCTTCTTGACCGCAAACTTATTCCCTTGAAATTGGAATTAAATAAAAAGGCGAAATAGTACTGGTGAGATATATCCTCTTGAATACTTGAATTTAACGAAGAACTAAATTAGTCCGTATCTCATATTTATAATATAGTATAATATATACACTCTCGGTTGCTGAGTTGTTTCCTCGGAAACCGTGTTTGTTCAATGTTGGCAAATTAAATTTACTCCTTATTGAATAAAGGCGAGAATTGCTTTTAAAGTGCAATTGTATGAATAGACAAGAGTTTAAACCGTTTATTGCCGAAATTTATTTTTTATGCATTGAGAAAATAGTAATATTGAATACTAATGGAGAAAGTTATTAAAATCTATCATTTATTTATTACACATTTAGCACTTAATTATGTCTTATTTTAAAATCTTATAGTGTTTCATGTGTTTTAACTTTCAACAATATATTCTTCTCAATTTTTGTAGTATTTTACTTTGGAGATTTTGTTTTTTGGTTAAAGGGAAATATTATTAATAATATTTCACTTTGAAGATTAAGATTCTTAAATTCAAATATAGTATTTTATTTCTTAATAGATTTATTCTTTAGGAAAAGAATTAATGATGTGGCAGTATTCTTATGCTAATTCAACTAGTACCTAAAAAAAAGTATTCACAATTCTTAGATTATATATGTCAAGATGAATTCAAATAGTTTTCAAAAAATTAATCAGTTTTGCTAAGAATCACTGCCTAATTAATAAGTGTCTACAGTTGTATAATATGACAAAAATGAATTCAAATATTCTTTTTAAAATTAATCAGATTTACAATCCAATTTAAACAATCAGATTCACTACCCAAATAAGTGTCTAGAATTCTTAGACTTTGACCAAATATATTTAAGCAGTTCTCAAAAAGTTAATCAGATTTAATATCCAATTTGAACAATCAGATTTGTAACCACATAATTTTTGACCCGTTATGTTTTTGAGCTATTTTTAGCGTTTAAAATATTTATTTAACTTAACTTTATTTTTTATGGAGTTTTAGTCAATTTTTACTTCAAGTTAAAAATTTAAAAAAAAACATTTTCATCTTTAGTTTAAGGCCCATAAATATATTTATGTTTATAGTATTTTAATCTTTTTTACCATGGACTTTAGCCTATTTTTCTCTACTTTTTACTTTATTATGTAAATTGAAAAACACAAAAATAGTTTCATATAGTTTACCTTAGTTAATTGGAATTGATTTTATATTTAAAACTATATTTTTTTAGATTATATTAAAGGAAAAAGAATAAAGTTTTTTAATTGATGGACTTTAAGAGTTGAAATCCCAATTTTTTTAGCCAAAATTCGGATTAACCCAACCCAAATAGCTTAACCCATCAGCTCTTTTAGAAATAAAGACGAAATCTCATCCGTTAAAATTCTTTCAATTTCATTTTCCATCCCATATAAAATACACATACACCCAAACCCTAAAAAAAGATTTGAAGCTAAGAATGGCAGACCCCCCCC